>JAUTBS010129674.1:0-12504 GCA_032361285.1 Aequorea victoria | reverse complement strand
ACTCTCTCAAGCGCACTTGAGTTTCCACTAAGGGGAAGTGCTTACGGGTGCACTCCAAACCTGATACAAAGGATTTGTAGGCAATCCTCCGACCTAGAAATTTTGCTGACTATCTTCTAACCAACTATTGTTGAGGTCAATCGAAGCCTATTCTTCGGTTGTGGGTGAAGCGAAACCACCTTCTTTCTTGAGGTGAAGAGAAGTCACCAATTTTCTTTAGCAGAGAAGTTGTTGAGCAGCTGGAGTAATTCAGCTCTAGTAGTGACAGAGGCTTTGTCCTCCTTGTGAGGTGATATTATAATGTAAAAAGCTCACTATAAAATTTTTCTCTCTCTCAAAAGATATACAATCAATAATACAATAAATGAGAGGAGAAAATCGAGTTGTTGGTGAAGAACCAAATAACAAAAGCTCAAGAGATGGGAAATATAGATTCTGAGCAGCTGAGAGTATATGGAGGAGTAAATGTGATGTATATGATGTGCCCTTGTGTTCATCTTGCTGTCTCTACCCAATCAAAGAGGTATTGAAGCTCTTTATATAGCCACTCTAAAAATCAGAACGTTGGAGTGCATTTAATGCACCAAAGTCTTCCCGTTGGGCTCCAGTTTTTGAAATTTCGAATAAAAGTGTCGACCTATTTCTGATAAGGGTCGACCTTTTTGGGCTGAGAGGAAAGGATCGACCTATTTGGAGGAAGTATCGACCTTTTGTTGAAACTGGAGAGGAAAGGGTCGATCTTTTCATGGAAGGGTCGAACTATTTTTGGCCAAGAGGAGAGAGAGAAACCTCGGTAAAAAAGTGTCGACCTAAGGTTGAAAAGTGTCAACCTTTTTGATAAAATGTGTTAACCTTTTACAGAATGTGTCGACTTATTTTGTTGCTTTGGATTTGACCTTTTTCTGTGTCTTGAACTGGCGTAAAAGGGTCGAACTTTCTTCAAGGAAGTGTCGACCTATCTTGGTCTTGAGGAGAGAGAGATGCCTCAGGATAAAAGGGTCAACCTTTTTGAGGTATGGGTCGACCTTTTGTTGTTCTTTCCAAAAGCTGATCTTCATATTAAAAAGTATCAAACTTTAGAAGAATGGGTCGACCTTTGCTTCTTGAAGAACCACTGAACTCCATGTAAAAGGGTCGACCTTTAGAGGAGGTGTCGACCTATTTCTTCTCAACAAAAGTGTCGAACCTCTTTGGGAAAGGGTCGAACTTTTGAAAATTGAATCACCATATTATAACACTTCATCATGATTTTCATGAACTTCAAAAAGGTTGTTCCTCCGCCTTTTCTACTTGACTTTTTGTTGTGAATTTGAGCTTCAAAAAATAGATAAGTCCTGAAAGATTATCTCAAACACAACTAAGTCATTAGCAACAAACAAATCAAATTATTGTTATGATCAAAACCAAAAAGAAGCTTGATTGAAGGTTTTTCGGCTAACAGCACTGTTATAGAATTCTCTTGTGAAAATCATGGTACAAGTGTTTTATCATGTATAATATATACAAAATGCTCTTTTATCTATTATGGTACGATTATGTGATTTCTTTTGGGACCATGAGAAAGTTCAGGAGAAAGCCCTTTACGGAGGTGACTCTGGCTGCTAGGGAAAAGACCCGGTTTGAATCTCGTAGTGACCCTAGTTGCTCAACATTTTAAGGGACAGTCCGGGACTTTCGATGACCTGAATTGCATCGTCTAGGGAGGCGCCATCCTAAGGTGACTCTATGTTCGATGTTGGATCCAACAGGCCAAAGTTGCCCTGAGTACTATTTATATTGCCATTTGTTACTCTTTTTACCCAGGAGAATCCTGTGGTTGTTGATGGTTTCCTACTGTATTGATTGATGATCATATCGCTGTACCATTATTGGCATTATAATGCCCCGATTATACTGTTGACATATTTATGTCCCGATAATGTTGTTGGCACCTTGGATGCCAAATTGAGATATATGGTTGTAACTCGTCTTGATATCGAGATCACGAGAAAAATATAAATATTTTGATAAAGAAGAAAAGATGGGTTGTGTTATCACCATTTGCCTATACTACTTATCTCATACCATGATTATGTTTGAAGTACAAGGCATTTGAATCTCCTATTTTAGAACTATATTTTATTATGCATGCTTTCATTCACTAGCTTTAGCTGACGTTGTCATTAAACATTTTAGGTAATCAGTGAAAAAGCTAGATGATGTACTCGGTAGTTTCGTGGGATCTAGGAATAAGACCTCTTAGGATATGCATTTTACTTCCGCATTGAATAAAGTTATTTGATTATAAATTATTGGAACGACATATTTGATTGAGACATCATGGGCTGTTTATGCCCCGTATTGATTATTATGGATTTTAATTGATTAAACCTATTGCATTTGGTATCTTTTAGCATATTGTTAGCTAATTCAATGACTAAGACTTTCTTGATTTATTGAGCCAAGATCCATGATCCACGGCCGGTCACCATTCCCGAATTGGGGTGTGACATATATAGTCTCAAGTGATGATGGTTGGTGTAGGAATGAGGTGACTTGAGCCAATACCTTTGCATGCATTCTTATATGACAAGACATTTGCTTGTAAAATTGAGCCAAGGAGGGGAAAATATGCCACCAGATTTTTATTTATACATATATATTTTATTTATTTATTTTATGATTTTATAATTTTATGAAAATTGAAATTAATTTGGGCTAAATTTATATTTTTGGGTCAAAACTTTCCATTTTTAGGTCTTTGCTAGCTTGGGTTTGGAACTTAATCCATTGGGCCTCAATTATAAGAATTGAGCTCAAATATTTATTTATATGTGCCCTTATTATATTTGGCCCAAGGCCCTAGTCCATTTCCCTCTTGGACTTTCCCAACTTTTGGGCCTAATAGTCTAGCTTTCATCCTTTCACTTTGGACCTTATCTCATTTGGCTCAATTATACTAGTTTGGGTCATCTACTAAATTCTCATAATATTTTGGGTCTTAGTCTAATCTTTCATAAGCGTTTCATTATTTTTCCCATTTTAATTTTCATGTTTTGGTCTAGATTAAGAATTACGCCAAAATTTGTTTCTCAGACTTTCATCATTTTACTGGGCATTGTTTTCATTAGTTTGGGTGTTTGTTAATCTTTTGAACTAAATATTATGAGATTATCTAGGCCCTACTTGAGTTTTGTTATTAAGCTCATTTGAATTTTTAATTTGGGCATCCAAACGAATCTTATACTTGGTTCCCACGTCTTGCGCCTAAACTTGATTATTAAGAAAGTTTATTTGCAAAACTTATTCTCTTAATACATAATGGATTGTAATCGGGTATTTAAGGTTATGGCGTGTTACATTCTACCCTCCTTAAAAATATCTTTTCATCCCAAAATTTTAACGTACCTGATTCAAAAAGGTGTGGGTACTTCTGACGCATCTCCTCTTCTCTTTCCCAAGTGGCTTCTTCAACAGAATGGCTGCGCCATGATATCTTCACTAGTAGTATGATTTTGTTCCTCAACACTTGCTATTTTCTATCCATAACTTTTGTCGGTTCCTCTTTATATGATAAGTCCGGTCTTAGATCGACTGGTTGCACTGATAAAACATGGAAATGATCCGACATATATTTCTTTAGCATGGACACATGGAAAATATCGTGTAGCTTTCATTTCTCTAGGGGCAATGCTAAATGATACGTCGTGTTTCCAACACTTCTGATAATTTTATATGGTCCGATGTAGCGATGACTCAACTTTGATACGTCGTGTTTCCAACACTTCTGATAGCTTTTTTCACGAACCGCATGATGCCTTTCGAGGGAGATTTTTTTAGAAACACATGGTCTCCCACTTCAAATTCCAAATATCGTTGGTGGTTGTTAGCATAATTTTTCTGTCTATCTTGAGCTTGTTTCAGCCTCTATCGAATCATCTTGATCTTGTCAGTCGTGATCTAGATCATCTCTGGTCCGAGCATCTTCCTTTCTCCACTTCCTCCCAACAAATCGGACATCGACATTTTCTAGCATATAATGCTTCATAGGGTGCCATCCCTATAGTCGACTGATAACTATTGTTATACGCAAATTCGATCAACGAAAAATGGTCCTCCCAACTACCTGGAAAATTCTAAACATATGCTCTAAGAATGTCCTCTAAGGTCTGAATCATCCTCTCCGACTGTCCATCGGTCTGGGGGTGAAATGTTG
Organism: Aequorea victoria; assembly: GCA_032361285.1. Taxonomy (NCBI): domain Eukaryota; kingdom Metazoa; phylum Cnidaria; class Hydrozoa; order Leptothecata; family Aequoreidae; genus Aequorea; species Aequorea victoria. Next base: position 8,309 of record JAUTBS010129674.1, on the reverse strand, counting down.
TACTGAACTTTAGAGTAGTCCCCATTTTTTCCTATAGACTTAACCAAAACTTGGATGTGAATCGAGGATCTTGATCTGACACTACTGATATTGGCACGCCATGCAAATGAACAATCTCGTCGATATACAACCGCGCATACTTGTCCATTGAGAAAGTCATCTTAATCGGTAGGAAGTGCGCTAACTTCGTCATTCTATCGACTATCACCCAAATTGCTTCATTACCCTTGGGTGATCAAGGTAATCTAGTCACAAAGTCCATGGTGATTTGTTCCCATTTTCATTCAGGTATCAACAAATATTGTAACAACCTTGTCAATCTCTGATGCTCTGTCATTACTTGTTGACATACCAGACACTTTGCAACCAAATTCGCCACATCTCTCGTCATTCCCTTCGACCAATATTGCTCCTTCAAGTCTCTGTACATTTTGGTGCTGCCGAGGTGCATGGTATATGCGGAGTTGTGAGCCTCATCTATAATCTTCTTTCTCAACTCCTTATCTTCAGGTATGTACAACCTCTGACCAAACCACAACACATTATCTCGAACCTCGATATCGGTTTGGTTTCCTGCTTCTATTTCTGATCTCATCTTCTTCGCCTGATCGTCTGACAACTGGAGCTCCCGAACTCGCGCTTGTAAGGTTGGTCTCACTGTAAGAGTAACTAATAAACAACTCTTCCCACCAATATTAAAATTAAGTCTAAGTGTCCTCATTTCAAAATACAATTTATTACGTATTACTTGAAAATGAGGCACACTTCCAGAAGACTTTCAGCTCAAAACATCAGCCACTACATTGGCTTTCCCAGGATGATAGTGGATCGTATAATCATAGTCTTTTATTAAATCGATCTATCTTCTTTGTCTTAGGTTAAGGTTCTTCTGCATGAACAAATACTTCAGGTTTTGATGATCTGTATATATCTCGGAAGTTACTTTGTATAAGTAGTGCCTCCATTGTTTGAGTGCAAACACTATTGCGTCTAATTCCAGATCATGGGTAGGATAATTATTTTCATGTGGTTTCAATTGTTAAGATGCATAAGCAATAACCTTTTCGTGCTGCATCAAGACACATCCCAGACCCTGATGCGACGCATCGCTATAAACCATAAAACTTTCACTACCTGACGGAAGGGTAAGAATAGGTGCTGACACCATTCTCGATTTCAACTCTTGAAAACTTTTATCACATTGATCGGACCATTCAAACTTCACATTCTTCTGAGTCAAGCGAGTTAGATGTCTCGCTATCAAAGAAAAATCTTTCACAAACCTTCGATAATATCCAGACAAATCCAAGAAAGTACGTATCTCTGTTACATTGGTTGGTCTTCTCTAGTCTACGATGGCTTCTATCTTATTTGGATCTACCTGAATTTCGTCTCCAAATATAATGTGCCCCATAAATACAGCATTGTCTAGCCAAAATTCACACTTACTGAACTTGGCATACAACTTATTCTTCCTCAATGTTTGCAATGAAACTTTCAAATGTTCCATATGCTCCTCTGTACTTGAGAGTATATCATGATATTGTCTATGAATACAATCATAAAATGGCCCAGATAATCTCTAAATACTCGATTTATTAGGTCTATAAATGTGGCAGGTGCATTGGTCAACCCAAATGGCATCACTACAAACACGTAATGTCCATATCGGGTTCAGAAAGTAGTCTTGGGTATGTCTGACTCTCCCACCTTTAACTGATGGTACCCTGACCTTAAATCAATTTTTAAAAATACTCTGGCCCCTTGGAACAGATGAAATAGGTCATCTATCCTAGGGAAGGGATAATTATTCTTGACTATGATCCTATTCAGTTGTCGATAATCAATACGCATCCTTAGGGTTCCGTCTTTCTTCTTTACAAACAATACAGGTGCTCTTCAGGGTGAGATACTGAGTCTAATGAAACCCTTATCCAACAACTCTTGTAATTTCTGTTTTAACTCTCGCAATTTAGGAAGGGACATTCTATAGGGTGCTATGGATATATGTGATGTGCCCGGATATCGATCAATTGTGAAGTCAATCACTTGGTCTATCGGTAGACCTAGTAAGTCTTCTGGAAATACATCTAGGAAGTCATAGATAACTAGTATCCTTGAGAGTTCTTCTCCACCCACTTCAGTATCTATATCATGCGCCAAGAATCCCTCGCGACCCTTCTACAACAATTTAATTTCCTTAAGTTCCAACACAAGACGAATAGGTGTCCTAACCTTATCACCTTGGAAGAAAAACTCTTGTTGTCCTGGGATCTAAAAGATTACCCTCTTTTCAAAATAATCTAGGGACGCGCGATAGGTGGATAACCAATTCATTCCGAGTATAAGGTCAAATTCTAACATACTCAACGACATTACTTCAGTTTCCATTTCTTGTTCTCCTACGCTTAACGAGCACTTTCGGTATATGGTTCCGATTATCATTTTCTCCCCAAGAGGTGTTGAAATAGTTATTGTGTAGTCCAGGAGTTTAGGTGTTATGCCATTTACTTCTGATATGGAAGTACATGCTATGAATGAATGCATCAATCCCGAATCTATAAGAGCATAGGCATTTCTATTGAAAGCAATAATGGTACCTGTCACCACATCCGGTGTTGGTTGTGCGTCCTGCCTGGTGTTACCAAAAACTCTCCCTAGGATAATAGGCCGCTTTGCTACCCCTTTTCTTTTATCTTGTGTTACTCCCATTGGTCCACTACTCACGGTCTTTGTACTACCAATGGAGGATGCAACTGGCATCCCCTGATGTCCACACTGAGAGCCTATGTGCCCCAATTGATTGTAGAGATAACTGATAACCCCTTTCTCCTCATTTGGACAATTCTTAATGAAATGATCGATTTCTCCGCATCGATAACACGTAGAGGATTTTCCTTTCTCATTCTTGCTAAAAGTTTCTTTTTTTGATTGGTTCCCCTTGAAATTGATATTCTTCGCAATTGATTGATAGCTTTGACTGCGGAAGGTTGGCAGTTTAATCGTAGCATTCTTGAAACTATTCTTCCCCGCTTTGTCTGCTGATGCACTACCAAACTTACATTTTTCTAAACTCTTCTCGTCTTCCCGCTTCCCCTTTCAGATCTTTCTCAATCATGTGAGCCTTCTTCACCAAACTAGCATAGCAATTGATTTTTAGGACTATCAGTCTAGTCCTGATCTGGTAATCCAACCCTTTTTGGAACCTTCTACACTTACTCTCCTCGTCTTAGACTAATTGAGGTGCGTATCGTGATAACTCAGTGAACTTCATCTCGTATTTAGCTACGCTCATCTTTCCCTGAGTTAAGTTTATGAATTCTTTCTCTTTCTTGTACTTGTACGATGGGTTTTGTATTGCTCATTGAACACTTTCGAAAAGCGAGCCCAAGTGATCACTTGTGCCGAAGGGGGCTCTGCTCCAGGAATAGGTAACTTCAGTAATCTCTCAGGTGCCTCCCACCAGTTGTAGGCTTCTCCTCAAAACATGAAGGTGATGAGGTCAACTCGATCATCCAAGTCTATCAAGAATATGCACTGCATCCTTCAGCCAGTTCTCAGCTTTGGTGGGATTAGTAGTCCTATTAAACTCTTTGGCTTCAAGATTCCTGAACTGCTTTACTCGAGGTTTATCACCCTTTCTTACTTCCATACGAAGCAACCTAGTATTCTTCTTTGTTAGTTGGGCAATAGTTTCTAGTATTCTAATAGTCTGATCAGCTCGATCCAGTTGTCCTACTTGCTGGGGTGCTCCATGCCCGTCCCCATCTGGCTCTTCAGGGGCGAATGACACTTCGTCGGAGTTCTCCATTCTCTATACGGTAAAAGAAACTATTATTACTTTAGAGTTCAATCACCAGAATCTACTTATCCATAACTTTTACTCACATATAGGTTTATGATTAGGGTTATCTCTCCTAATCTCAAATCTTACTGGATTCTTGGGCATTAACCCAAGTCTAACAACTCACCTAGACTTATAGGGTTATTTTCTCCAATCTGATAACTCACTATGACTTCCAATAAGAACCTACGCCTATAGAATCCATTTTTAATTGAACTTCAAAGCCAGTCAAACAGACGTCTGAAGACAAGGGTATGATATCCCAAAGACACACTCATACTTAACTCAACTTAACTAACATAACATATTGTCCAACATAGTGTCAGACTCAACTGTGTCTACAGAACCTATAACTTAGAGCTCTAATACCAAAAACATCACACCAACTCCCCAGATGATGATTTAACATACTCAGAGGGGTGTGGCACATGCTTACCTGGTTAAAACTTAAACATTTATTCTTAGAGATGCACTCTGCATATCACCTTTATTAATTCCATTTTATAATACAAGACAAGATAATTATCTCTTAGGGCCAAAGTCGATAAACTACTAAGGGATACTTCATCCCTAAATCAAAATATAAGTTATATTCCAGGGGATACCCAATCCCCAACCATACAAACACAAGCAATATTGATCGTCTTTCTATCATAATAACTTGTTTTAAAGATTACAACCCAAATGTACTCTAAACAAAAGAACTTCTTCCAAAAAATATTTCTCATGACAGTAGTGGACCGACCTCTACCCAATACTAATTTCTGCAACTAAAACGGTTATAGAAGAGTGGGCTTGGCATTAAAATAAAATAAGACATAAAACAATCATTCACAAAGAATATGATTGTAAAGTATTTTCTCACATGGATAAGAATAGTTCTCATAAACCACAAGCATTCATACATTTATCCAAAGAAATGAGTAGGCTCAACACTAAAGTGTTATATTTTTAATAATCATTTATATATAACACACAACTTCCAATGCAAGTTTTACAGTGCCTAAGTACTTGTTTATCTCACAACCGGGAGTTTCAACGGTACCGTAACCTCAATCACAACTCACTAGAATAGAGTGACGGATATGTGTAAATACCCTAATTTTGACTAACCCGCTCATAGGCTTATCTGGTTTGCTTCTGATGATGAGTGCATGTGTAAGCCGCGTTGAAGGAAACTCTGTGCAAGTCTGAGACTCCAAGGAATACCCCCAAAACACCTCCAAACACCCCAAAAATACCCCAAAAACACACTCGGTGCGGCCTTCAAACCAGGCGCGCGCCACCTTGAAGTGGTGCACACCAATTCACTCCAAAAGCTTTAAGACACCTTCAAGTTCGCTAAACTACTTCCCTCCAACCTGGTGCGTGCCTTTCTTTTTCTGTGCCCCTGGCCACGCCAAGGCAAGGTGCCCTAAGCCATTTTAACTAGGTGTGCACCACCACCTACATGGCGCACACCACTTCAACCAAGTGCGCGCCACATTTGAGAAAAATCTTCTACCCTTTTGGAAGCTTCCTCGCCCGGAATCTATGAATAGGACTCTTCACCCCTTTTATTTCAAATCCCCCAAGACATAAGTGTCAAATCTCTGCAGAATTAAAATACCTAAGCAGGGATTTGAGACGCCGCTGGACTAAAAATTAATTAAACGAACTTTTGAATCCAACCTACACACTAAAGAAACTTATTCACCGAACCAGTTCTAAGGACTCAAAGGTTGCACGGAAGGCTTTCCGGGATAGGACGCGCGCTTTTGTGGGAGCTACCGAATAGCTTGAAACTTATTTTTCTGTTTGGGGTATACGGTAAGCCTTCATTTTTATCTATCTCTTTATCTTAGTTCCTTTCTATTCGATAAAAGGGGAAAAAGAGATCGCTGACCTCATTCTCCCCGGCTCCGTTTTCATTTTCAATTTAAGCATGTTTTCTTCTTTTTTAGAAAAACATGTAAAGTCGAGTCTTAGCTTTCGTAAATTAAGTAAAAACGCATCAAACATAGGATTTAGAATATGTGTTGAAGATTCTATGTGAATTGCCATGTTTTTCTCTTATTTCTTCTTATATTAAACACTTTTAACACATTATTTTTCTTAAAATAGTGGCCCTTTTTTGTCTTTCCAGTGTCAAGCTCACTCTGCTATAGTGATGCGCGCCACTGCTAGAGCGTCCAAAAGTGGCGTGCGCCATGTCTACGTGGCGCGCGCCAATTAAAGAGGTGGTATGCGCCACCTCTATAAAAATCAGTGGCTTTTTCAGTAGTTTATGCATCTTTTTATGTTTAACAACATATTTTTCTATGTGTAAACTGCACTGATATATGGCCATCACCCCATTTGACATGAAATTAAGTGCAAGTATGCATAGAAAACTTTAGTTTTAGGTTGAGTTTTGTTTTCTTGCTCGATTTTGTATGATCTCTCTTTAACCCCCGTTCTGTATATGTGACTTGATAAATTTAAGATGAGAACAAAAGAAACGGTTAAGTAGAGGTCACTCTTCAGATCGTGTGAGAGGGGTAGCTAACACCTTCTTCTTTCGTACCCTAGTTGCCAAACCATTTTCTCTCGTAACGACAGACTAGTTCCTTGAAAGTTTTATTTTCTTGGTTTTTCGTTAAACCAAGTGGCAACTCCAATTGTGCGGCCTTCCACACGAACGCATTTTGGGGGCTTTTTTTTCAAAACATAAAATCATGCTTTTTATTTTAAAAACCTTTTTAAAACCCGAGAGCATTTTAAAATTAAAAAGAATCAGCGTGGCGAGTTTCTCGAGAGGGTTCCTCATAGTGGCGACTCCGCTGGGAACTTTTAAGAAAGCGAGATAAACTCGAAAAATATTTCAAATATTCTTATCTTATATTTATCATTAGTATTAGCATTGCATTGCATTGTTTTTCATCTCATTTCTTATATTTTCATTGGTTACTTTTCCAAAATAAAAGAAAAAAGTATAAAATAAAATAAGCCAAATGCTTGCCTACCCTTCACCTCTCTGGTTTACAGTCTCAGGGCTATGTGGGGGAAGCAGGCAAGTCTTTTGGCCGTATGCCCCTTTGGATGCTGCAAAAATGGTTATTGCGTACTGTTTGACTTGGCCAGATACTACTTGGTCACGGATGTATATTATTGACTCTTTTCAGAAGGTACCTGGTTACTGGACTACCCAGCCTCTTTTTATTACATCTGGTATGCCTAAAACTTTCCCTTTAGGATAAACACTCTTTTATGTTACGTGATTTCTCTTTTATATATGCTTTTGATTGATTAGAGTAGCTCTACCTTTTTCTTTCTTTTGAGTTGGGTTTCATCAACTCGTGCCTCTTTCTCTGTCCCAGGACCTGTAGACACCCTAATTTTGACTAAACCAAACTTAGGCTAGTTCCGTAAGCTTCCGATGATGAACGCATACATCAGTCGCGTTGAAGGAGCCTCCTTGCAAGTCCAAGAGTCCAAGGAATACCCCCAAAACACCTAAAAAATAAAAAACACCCATAACAGGCGCGCGCCACCTCGAAGTGGTGCACACCACATCCCTCCATGAACACCACGCCACTTCACTCATCAAGCCACCTCAACCAGATACGAGCCACCTCAAAGTGGCGCACGCCACTTTCCTTCAAGAACCCCACGCCACTTCAAACCTCAACCAATATTTAACCATGGCACACGCCATAAGCCACCTAGCACCAAGCCACCTTCACCTAGCTCGCACCACTTTGAGATGAAGTTTTTGCCATAAGGCAGCTCGTCATCAAAAATCTATAAATAGGAGGCCTTGCCTCTCCTATTTCAGAGAATAATTCTGAGAGCACCAAACCTCTGCATAATTATAAACCTAGGCTAAGCAATTCTTGAAACTTCTACTAAATTGGAAACTAGACTACATTGAAACATCAAAATCCTTTGCATTAGAACAACTCCGATGACTCAAAGACTGCACGAAAGACCTCCCGGGGATGCGCCGTATTCGAGGAAAGGCTTAGAAACTACTTAAAACTTCACTATTCTTCCGGGATATACGATAAATCCCTCTTTTTCTCATCCTTTTCATTTATCCATCTTATTTAACTCTTATAACTTCTTTTCTATTCAGTAAAAAGGGAGAAAGAGGTCATTAGCCTTGTTGTCCCTAGTTTTCTTTTCTAATTTTTGTTTAAGAATCTTTTCGTATTTATTAGAAAATCATATTTTTCTTTCTTATTAGGTTTAGAAGTGCAGGAAATGTAGGGCTTAGACTATTTGCTAAAAACCTTAAAAGAATTGCTATCTTTTTGCTTTCTTTCATATATAAAAACAACTCCACACGAGAGCACACTATTTTCTTAAAGCAGTAGCCCCTTTTGGGCCTCTGGGTGTCGAGCTCACTCTCTCATTGTAAAGGCCCTCGCATTTCGTACAATTTAACATAGGCGTAATTTTACCCTAATTGGCTTAACAAGTGTTCAAACCCTAGAATTCAAAC
>JAUTBS010129563.1:0-12505 GCA_032361285.1 Aequorea victoria | reverse complement strand
CATCATCCATATTATACAAAGATATGCAATAAAGATTGTGTGAGGGATGAATTAAAAATCTGATACCAATATGATAAGCAGAAACAGTTAAAACAAGTTCTGTAAAATACAGACAAAATGGGTCGACACAAAAACATGGGTGTCGACACAAGCATTTGATGTGTGAGAGAAGCAGCAACATGCAAGCAGGGAAAAGCACAAAGCTATCGACACTGATAAGCAGGGGGTCGACACAACCACACACAGGAGTCGACACTTTTTCAAGTGTGTCGACACTTTTTCATTAGTATAACAGGAAAAAAAAAATTTAAGTTATGTGCAAAAAAAATCTTTGATATGGCATTCAAAACATATATTTTTAGCACATAATCAATCATCATTTCTAGAGTATAAGGATAGGAAATTACTTATATTGCTCGTAACAAAAAGAATTACCCAGAAATTTGTCACTTGATATGACAGATTTACCATTTAAGTTCAGTATCTTGATACTCAATGCTTAGTAACTATTTTCTGAAAAATAATCATAAGCATAGTATCTTGGTACCCATCTCTTTTTGGGTCCATGGGGGTTAGTATAGAAGTTCATGTTATGCATAAAAGGATGATTATGATTCATGTAAGTACTGTTATTTCTATACATTATAGCAGGAGGTTTTTGATAGGCATTCTTCTTGGATTGCTATCTAATGGTAGGTTTTCTCACAGATATTTTAGGAATTCTGGGTGGAGGATCACCCTTTTTAACCAATACCTTCTTGGTAGGTTTATTTCCTTTCAATTTTGAAAAATAAAATTTAGGAATGTATCCATTTTTGCCACAAAAATTACAACTCAAAGGTTTTGGCAGTTTAGCTTTAATAAGGATACTTTTTAGGACTGGTTTTCTATTATGACAATTAAAACCAAGTCTTTCCTTGTTCAAAGTACATTTTTTACCAAAAAGTATATCTAAATTTTTCTCACTTTGAGTAAATCTAGTTGTGATCTAGAGATAAATCAGAGTTCTCTGGCAAGATTCTCATCTCTGTCTCTGTTAGCTGGGGGCGGCCTGTCCTGTTGACCCCATGCTTCTTCTCTATTCTATCGACCGATCAAGAATCTATTCAGTCACCCCCTCTGGATCAGCGCTTCATTCTGATCCTTCAAGTCGATGCAGTCCTCGGTGTTGTGGTCGTGGTCTTTATGAAATCGACAATACTTATCAGGATTGAGCTGGCTTGGATGCATTTTGAGTTTCTTCGGCCAATGTAGCTTGGGATCATCCCTGATCTGCAGGAGCACCTGGTCGATAGGCAGCGGAGTGTACTTTTTGAACTGACTGGTCAGGATTCAGGGCTGTTTGGAATTGGCTTGACTAAGTTGTTACCAGTCGGAGTCTCGGGACGTCCTCGATCGGTCTGATTCATCTCTTTTCCTCCGGTCATTCTTGTCCCCTTGATCACCCTTCTTGTTTGGTTCCGTGGATCTGTCTTCTCTGGCGTTCATTGCATCCTCAACGTTCATATGCTTCTGTGCTTTAACGATGAGCTCAACCATACTAGTTGGGGGTGCCTTTGCCAATGAGAAGAGGAATTTTGTTGGCTGAAGGCCACCCATAAACGCCGTTAGTACAACTTTATCATTAATGTCATCCACCTTCAAAGCTTTGGCATTGAATCGAGTCACGTAATGGCACAGAGTCTTGGTCTTTCCTTGCTTTACATTGAGGAGGTATGTGGCCGACCTCAAGTGTTGCTGGCCGCCAATGAAGTGTTCCACAAAAATTTTACTTAACTGGGTGAACGATGAGATGGACCCACTCTTCAATTTACTAAACCATACGTGAGCTGATCCTTTTCAAGTTATCGGGAATGCTCGGTATATGATTTTTTTTGGGGCGGTGTGCAGGTGCATCTAGGCCTTGTATGTTTCCAGATGGTCTAGGGAATCCTTCAGTCCATCTAAGGCATCCTGAATTTGGACGGCAAAGGCTCGATCATGACTGCTGGCGAGAATGGTAGGTCCATCCTCTGCACAAGCTCGTCTACGACTACTGTTGTTTTTCCCTTCAATGCTTCCATCATATTGTTGAGTTGATGTTTAACTTCTTTTAGCTCGGCCTCCATAGTAATTGACTCGAGCTAATTACCTTTATGTTATCTCCAGACCTAATTCTGGCCCTACTTTCAAAAACTTCTTTGTTTTCGTTTGGGTTATCCCCCTCTCGGCCTCGCCGTTGTTCATTGGGCTATTATGGAATGACCACATGTCCTTCCTCGGCATGAGGTGCCCGAGGAGGAAGAGGAGGAGGAGGGAGAAGCCTCGCCTTCTCATCAAGCCTTTGGTTAATGGCTTAGTTTTGGTGAACCATACCTTGAATCAATTGGGCTAGATCCCTTAGCTGGTGTTCAACGTTGGGCAATTGCTCCTCTTGAGGGATGTTTTGGTGGCGATTCCCTTCAAAAACCATCGATCTTGTGGCAACCATTCTGATTTTAAACAACAGTTTAGAGAGTAAAAATAATAAATGATTCCCACAGACGACGCCAAATGTTAGTGCTTGAATTTGAACGGCTCCTCGAGATCGACAATGACTTGCAAAATATCAGAATCTAGACACCGGTAGGGTGCCTACCTAAGATCCTCCGATAATTAAGTTAGCGGAGAGGTAGTAGAGTAGAACTAATGGCTGTAGAATGTAAGAAAATAATGTAAAATTATATGTAGAATGTAGAAGAATTGCGTACCTTTGAAGAATATAGGCAGTAACTATATACAGAGAGGTAGGTGTGTGGATCCCGAGATCTGGTAGAGGCAGATTCCTAATTTTTTGGTCCGAGCATGATTTTTGGGATACGTGATAGAGCCCAATCCCTATTTTACCAGCCCAAGCGAGATCTTTGGGATATGTAATGATTTGATCCCTAATTTACCACTGGGATAATTTACTGGTGTAATCTCGAAAGAGTTCGTCGGCTTTGATTTCAGAGCTTTCTTTACTGGTGTTTGACTCTGTCATTATGGCTGACTGACCGAGCGTGTGATTTGACCAAGCACGTGTTTTCGGGTTATTTTCCTAGTGCTCTGTAGGCTGGTCGGTCAACCTGGCCTGGTGTTATTCCCCCAGTTTATTAGAATTGTGATTTTAATTACCGGTAGATTTGGTTATTTATTTCTCTTGATTGGTCAGTCGGTCGGTCCAAATATTTTGTCTAGTTCATTCTTGATCGGTCTTAGGCGACCGTTCTGGTCATACTCATCACTTCCCATTCCAAGAATTATGGTCGTCGGTACCAACTTTAAAAGCTGCGAGCAAAAGAATGCAAAAAGGTGGAGGTCACTCGCCCCCACCACTCTTCTCTCCTATCTCTGAAAATCTTCCCTGCACATATGACATCTGTGTCTTACGTGTATATACATGCCATTAATTGTATTATTATTTTTGAAATGTTCAGGGTTATTGTATGAATTTTATTGGAGATTGATCTTGTTGGTGTTTGAATTCAAGTGGCTCCTCGAGATCGACAATGACCTACAAAATGTCAGAATCTAGACATCGGTAGGGTGTTGGCCTAAGATCTTCCGATACTTAAGTCAGCAAAAAGGTAATAATGTAGAACTGCAAACTGCAGAACTGAATGTAAAAGTGTACAATTGTATGTAGAATGAGATAAAAATGACATACCTCTGGAGAATGTAGACAGTGACTACATATAGGGAAATGTAGGCATGAATCTCAGGATTGATGGATATCGATCCCTATTTTGTCGCCTAGGGCGTGATCCTCGGGATACGCAATATAATCTCTAATTTATTACCCTGAGCATGATTCTCGGGATACGTGATAATGTCTGATCCCTGACTTACCATTGGTATGGTTATTGGAGTGATCTCGAGAGAGATTGCCGGCGTTAGTTACAGAACAACCTTTATTGGCGTTTGACTGGATCGTCTTGGCTGACGGACCGAGCATGTGGTTTGACCGAGCATGTCTCTTTGAGTATTTCTTGAGTGCTCTTTAAATTGGTTGGTATACTTGGCCTGATGTCATGCCTGTATTCGGTTAGAACCATAGTTTCAATCACCTGTAGCTTCGGTTGTTTGTTTTTTTGGTTAGTCAGTTGGTTAAAATACCTGTCGATTTTTGTCTCGATCTGTCGTAACTGACCGTTCAGTTTATACTTATCAGGTGTCACCTATTCTTGAGCTGAATGCAATCGGTGATGGGAATACGAACTGTCTTTTCAAAAGTGACAGTTGTACGCGAATCGTGACGTTGCTTCCATTCTCTGAGGTGACAGTTACACGTAGAACGAGGTGCCTTTTCCTCTTTTCTAGATGACGGCAGCTTGGTTTCTAAAACATCACCTCACATTTAATGTAGGTCTTTTCAAATGCCAAAGACGCTGATGGTTTGGTCTCCGATCGACAAGTGGATCAATCTTGGTCATCGGGCCATGCACGTTGAACGGTCGAGATATTTTCATGCTCGGGACCATTGGATTAAGTACTTGCTTTTATCTAGGCCGTTCATACATCTCCTTTAAATATGCATAGGGGGGGGTTTCCTCACTTTTACTCCCTCGTTTCTCAAAATATACTCCCTTTCTTCTTTCTTATTCCGTGTTTTTCGGCGGCCTCTGCATTTCCTCCGACAAAGAACTCCGCAGTCCTCCATTCTTCCAGTCAAAGTAGCTCTCCCTATCATTTGTCAGTAAGTTTCCTTCTCTTTTCTTGCTTTTCTTCCTTCCCTCGGTGTCTCCTATCTCGAAGAACCAAACTAGCTTCTTCGAGCTCTAAGTTAGAAATTCTCCCGTATCCTCGCTTTTTTCTTTCAGCCCCCATTTTCTTTATCAATAGAGAAACTTTTTTTCTAGGAATTCTCCTCTTCCTCCCTCTGTCAAACTTTTTGTCTTTGACTGCCCTCTGTTTGATCTAGCCGTTAGCGAGCCTACCCCCATTGTCAGGTTAATTTTGCCTTTAGTTCCATAGGGACAATGGAGTACCCCCAAGAAATTCAATCCTCTGGGAACAAACCCTCCTAATTTGGGTTCGAGATGACCGTCTCGATCCCTGGGCCCTTTGTCCCTTTAATCCGAGGTCCCCAATCGCTTGATGGTGGGGAGACCTCGAGTTCACATTTTTTAGGAGTGGGACCAAGGTTTTACCGCCGAGTCCATTCCTTCTATTTCCTGAGCCTATGACATTGAGTACTTGCGTGATACTTTCTTAATCCCCTCTTCTGTAGTATGTAGGTTCCTGAGCCTGAGCACCGAGCATGCACTCATTCACTCAGGGAGGGATGTTTATATGAACATGTCTTTCCTGCAAGCCTTCAGATTTTTTCCCCAGGGTCATCCGAGAACTCCAAGACTTCTTAGGTCTAGCTCCGGACCAATTGATACCCAACACATGGAGGATTCTCCTTAGCGCGATTATTTTATGGGAGGAGGCCAGTGATGGCTAGTTCCACTTAACGGTCGAGGAGTTCCTTTACTGTTACTAGTCCAAGGAGAAACAACCTGTGTGGTATTTCTTTCAGTCTCGATCTGATGACCGAGCACTCATCCAAGGTTGCCCCTCCTCCAACAAGCATTAGAAGGAGCGATACTTTTTTATTTCTCGAGAAGGCTGGAAATTCCATTCTTGGGAGGTGGTCATCCCCAACTTTCCTAGGATCATTTCCTACTAGGGACGACCTCAGCCAGGGGAAATATCTGTTGAGCCCCTAGTCAATAATGAGGTGAAAGCCAGGGTGAAAGTTACCCAGGACTTTCAAACCAGATCTTTCAGCGCCCTGGTGATCCCTCAGAAGCTGAGTGCCTGGCTCCTCGGACCCAATGTCCCCAGTGAGAATCTCTTCCCCTTCTCTCTTTATTTGTCTTGCCAGCCCTTCTTCTGTTATTTTAACTTTTAATACTTTCGTATGTTTGTAACTTGTTTCCTCTGAAAAGGAAAATGTCAAAGAGACTAGATAAAACCCAGCTTCTAAAGGTGCGAGCGTGCTTGTTTGGGGACGTTGAGGCCTATGTGGCCAAAAAGCCCAAGAGGGCTCCTCCCCCTTCCTTCAGTGGCTTCCCCCAAGGCCATGGCTCAAACTGTAGTGGAGATGGATCCACCAGAGGGCCCTCCACCCATGGAGAATGTGCCCTCGGCAGTGGCAATTCCCACAGCCGAGCCCCAAACCCATCTTTCTACCATGGGCCTTTCACATACCCTGGGTCCTTCTGTTGCCTCCCAGCCTGAGGATATGCCGAAGAACTTCAATATCGCTGAAGCCAAGATGGCCAACTTTGTTTGGGACGTCAAATTCACTCTAGCTGATATCGGAACATCACCCATGGCCAATGATCGAATCCTTGATCTTACTCGGGTAAGCTCTATTCTTAGTTTTTTCATTTTACTTTCATTTCTTGTTTTTAACGTAACTAATTTCATTGTATATATTTTTTATTGTAGGCTTGTGCTTGGGCAGTCCATTTTTCCAACCGGTGCTACCAAAGAGAGGCTTATGTCATCGCTGAGAGTAAGAATGCCAATGCCTTGCATGACGACTTCTCAAAGCAAGATGAGGAGCTAAAGAAGGCAAAGGCCGAGCTCTAGCGAACTGCTGCTCAAGCCAAGATAGAGGTGCCTAGCCTCATGGCTGAGAGGGAGGCAGCCGAGAAGAGCGAGGAGGAGACCGAGGCCAAACTAGGTGCGGTGGAGGCAAAGGCAGCTGCGACGAAAAAGAAGGCTATAGAGGCTCAAGCCCAAGTGCTTGAGCTCTCGGCCTAGCTAGCCAAGGCTGAGCGGAAGGCAATCGAGAGCTTCAAAGCCTCCAAAGATTTTAGCATAGAGACCACTGATTACTACATCAACGGTTTAAATTCCATGAAGGCTCGAGCGGCCGCTGCCTTCAAGGAGATAAACTTATCCCCCTTTCTCTGGAACTCTGGTCGGTCTTTCTAACTTTGAATTAATTCTTCTTATTATTTTTTATACTAAATTTTATCTAAGTCTTTAAGGTCTCGATCGAGTTCTCTAGTAATCCATCCACTGTTTTGACCGACCAGATCCTACCTCAATCGGTTCATAGAACTTACGAGTTATTTAGGCATCGGTTATATTTTCATGCAATCCATCCTCTATTTTGGCCAACCAGATCTTGGGGTGATTTGGTTTGTAGAATTTATGAATCTTGAGTGCCTCGATTGGATTCTCAAGCATTTCGACCGTTGATTGGCCTGACCAGATCCTAAAGTGATCTGATTGTAGAATCTTGTACAAGTGTTTAAGGCATCGGTTGAATTCTCAAGTAATCCAACCGTTCTTCAGCTGACCAGGTCCTCAAGCAACCAAGCTGTTGAACTTTGTCAAAGTCTCTAAGGCCCCGGTTTGATTCTCAGGCAATCTGACCATTCTTTGGTCGACCAAGTCCTCAAGCTGTAAAACCCGATATAAAAAAAATAAATTTTAACAGAAATAATAAATAAATAAAACTAAAATAAACTAACTAATTTAAAAATATAATTAATTAAAGTAATAATAAAATACTAAGTTAATCAAAGGATTTGCTTGAAAGACAGTCTTCTTCTGTTATTAGTATTTAATTGAATAAGGAAAGAAGTATAAAACCAAAAGAAAATTTAAATAAAATGGAAGTTTGCCATCCATGTGGGATGACAGCTGGTGGCTGAATGGTTTGAGGAAGATGATAAAACTTCATAGGAGAGAATCTTGGGATAGGCATGTGATCCCTGATCTATTGGGCTGGCAATCCCTTATGGTTTTGGCTATCATTCCCTTATAAAAAGGGACTCTCCCCTCAGGAAACCCATCCCTCTCAGAAACCATCTCTCTCGGGTTCCCTCTCGGGTCCTCTACCCAGCACCATCGCTGTCACCACCTGCCATCACCGTCAACATAAACGTTGGCTACGGTGAGCACCATAGCCGTCTTCGCCGTCTTTATCACAAGAAAAACTACCCCCACACATGATCTGGAGTTGGCAGTTATTATCTTCGCATTGAAGATATGGTGGCACTATTTATATGGGGAATCTTATGAGATCTACACTGATCATAAGAGTTTGAAGTGTATCTTCACTCAAAAGGAGCTCAATTTTAGGCAAAGACGATGGCTTGAACTATTGAAAGACTACGATGTCGAGATACTTTATCATTCAGGAAAAGTGAATGTTGTGGCCGATGCTTTAAGTAAGAATTCTTTGGGAGGTACCTTGGCATCATTAAGAGTTCAACCTCTTCTGGTGGAGGATTTGAGGAGGATAGATGTAGAGATAATACGACATGGGGAAACGACCTTGTGTAGTCAGTTGACAGTGAGGCTGACCTTGTTGGAGAGAATCTGTGTGGCTCAGCAGGATGATCTTCAATGCAAGAGAAATGTGAAAGAGTTGCACAAAGGAGAGGTCAAGGATTTCAGTATCAGTGATGATGGAGTTCTCAAATTCAGAGATTAGGTGTGCGTACTTGTCAACAGTGAGTTAAGGAAAGAGATTCTGACCGAAACTCGTAGTTCTGGGTACAGCATTCACCCGGGAGGTACTAAGATGTATAAAAATTTACAAGAACATTTCTGGTAGAACGGTATGAAGCGGGACATAGCAGAATTCGTAGCACAGTGTCTTACTTGTCAGCAAGTGAAGACTGAACATCAAAGACCGATAGAAAAGTTTCAACCATTACCACTACCCGAGTGTAAGTGGGAGAACATTACGATGAATTTTGTGTCTGGATTACCTCGTATGAGTAATGGACATGACGCAGTTTGGGTTATAGTAGACCGACTCACGAAGTCAGCTCAGTTCATTGCGATCAAGATGGCACATATCTTGGATCATTTGATACAGTTGTATGTGTGAGAGATAGTTAGACTCCATGGTTCACCGATATCCATTGTTTCAGATCGTGATCCACATTTTGTCGGGGTGCCGTACAGTCTGCTATGGGTACTCGGTTGGACTTTAGTTCAGCTTATCATTCACAAATTGATGGACAGATGGAGAGAACTATTCAGACGTTAGAGGATATGTTTAGAGCTTGTTCTTTGGAATGGAAAGGTAATTGGGATGATCAGTTACCACTGATGGAGTTCTCCTATAACAATAGTTGTTATTCGAGTTTGGGAGTGGCACCGTATGAAGCGTTGTATGGGCAAAAATGTAGATCCCCTCTATGTTGGTATGAAGTTGGTGAGAGACGATTTCTTGGACCTGATCTAGTAGAGGATGCTACTCAAAATATTGCCACTATTTGGGATAAGCTTTTAGCAGCTCAAAGTCAACAAAAGAGTTATGCCAATTTGCGTAGAAGAGACTTAGAGTTCTCTATTAGAGATATGGTATTCCTCAAGGTTTCACCTTGGAAAAGAATCATTCATTTTGGCAAGAAGGGGAAGTTGAGTCATCGATATATTGGACCTTTTGAGATTTTAGACTGTGTTGGTGAGGGTGTGGCCCTACCACCTAGTCTCACTAGGGTACATAACGTGTTTCATGTATCGATGTTGAGGAAGTACGTCTATAACCTGACATATGTAGTGAATTATGAGCCACTTCGAGTTCATGGGGATTTGACCTATGAGGAACATGTTCAGGTTCTTGATACTAAAGATAAAGTTCTACGGAACAAGCAGATTCGACTCGTCAAGATATTATGAAAAAATTATAAAGTATAAGAGGCTACGTGGGAACACAAAGAGGAGGTTTGCGAACGTTATCCTCATTTGTTTCCTCAAGGTTAGTATTGTAATTTCGAGGACAAATTTTTTTTAAGGGGAAGAATGTAGAACCTGGTATAAAAAAATTTAATAGAAATAATAAATTAATTAAACTAACTAATTTAAAAATATAATTAAATAAAGCAGTAATAAAATTCTAAAATATTAAGTTAATAAAAGATACTAAACCATTTGTTATTAGTATTTAATTGAATAAGAAAAGAACGATAAAACAAAAAGGAAATTTAAATAAAAGGGAAGCCTGTCATCTATGTGGGATGACAGATGGTGGCTGAATGGTATGAGGAAGATGATAAAACTTCATAGGAGAGAATCTTGGGATAGGCATGTGATCCCTGATCTCTTGGGCTGGCAATCCCTTATGATTTTGGCTACTATTCCCTTATAAAAAGGGACACTCCCTTCAGGAAATCCATCCCTCTCATAAATCATCTCTCTCGGTTTCCCTCTCTGCAATCTCTCCCTCTCGGCTTCTCTGCCCAGCACCACCACTGTCACCACCTGCCACCACCACCAACATAGACGTTGGCTACCGCGAGCACTATAGCCGCCTTCACCGTCTTTATTATCATCATCATCACTCATTATGATCACTGGTTCGTCCTCCTAACTCCCTGGTTCGGTTTTATATATATATACGGGATATATATATATATATATATATATATCACACCGGTAATTGTTTAAATCCTCGATTAAGGTTAATCCTTAGAGATTTCAAAGCATGTGTAGGTATAAGATTATATCATGGTTAAAGAAATAAGAATAAAGAAGGATTTAGAATTTATATATGAATGTATATGTTACTATATATATATAACCAGTATATATACATATATATAACAGAATCCATGTACATATATATCATGTAATTAGCCACATATATGTATGTATATCACACGGAAATATGATAAAATAGTAAAGAATAATAAAGCATGAAGAAAGAATGAAAGAAAATGACCCTCGATCAAGTTTTCAGCCATGGAAATCCATGATGCGAAACTTTGGGTCGACTCACATGTTGGTTGAGTCGACCCACGTGACATAGAAGATGACCTCGTTAGCAGTGGGTCGACTCACGTGAGGAATGACTCAACTCATGAGACCACCCTGCCTTTGGGTCGACTCATGGACCATTTGAGTCGACCCATGCACCTCTGCCTTGGTCTTTGGATCGACTCACTTCATCTTGGGTCGACTCTGTCACGCCCCAATTTGGGAATGGTGACAGGCCATGCATTGTGGGCCTTAGCCCAACAAGCCAAGTAAGCCTTAATCATAATTAGTTAACTATCAACTTATTAATTATTTAATTTCATGGATTTAAATGGTAAAAATCTTTTATCCTTATTAATTGGGTCAACAACCCACAAAATAAATCATATCCAAAAGTGACATAAATGGGTCCAATAGCCCAATGTCTCAACACAATAATGTCATGGCGTTAAATGAAATATGCTAAATAGAATGCAGAAGCAACATATGAATGATAAATGTCCTAGAGATCAAAAGCTTGGATTCCCCACAGCAGTCCATCAACGAGATCACATCTCACTGGCTACCTGAAAGATGTTATGGGACAACATCAGTATAAACTGGTGAATAGATTCATGCATAGTACATACAGTTCTAAAACAGGGGATAAAATAAAGTGTATGATAACAAAATGGCATGGTAACTACAGCAGTATAAACATGGGTAATCACAAAACCCTTTTTATCTCTTTTCATTTTATTTCATTTCCTTTTTATTTTCTTTTGAAAATACATATGTTTCTTTTTCAAGTTGGACGTCAAGTATCCTCATATCATATAATAATAATATCATGATAATATGGTAAAGACGACATGCTCATACACGAGTGAAAATAATTAATCAGTGCAACAGTAATAATATGTGCATGTAAAAAGTATCAATGCCACATATACTCGGGGTCTCTTGACCATTGGATCCAATATCGACATTAAAGTCACCACGGGTTGGCGCCCGAGATTATTCTCTATACGATTTCAGTTAAGGTCACCGGACGCACCCGGACTGTTCCTTAACTGTTGAGTCAACTAAGGTCAACGCGGATTCAAACCGGTTCTTTTCCTTAGCCGGCCAAAGTCACCCCCGGAGAGGAACTATTCTTTGGAATTTTTCACATCCCAAGAATCTCATCTCATGATCGCACCATATATATAATAACGAGTAATCTCCTTTTCATTATCTTTAATTTAAATATGCCATGGTTTTCACAGTAAAGTCTATCATACATTTGTTTAAAGATATTTGAAACATAAATATTTTTCCTTTAAATATTTATATAAAAAATTTGCATATAAAGCGTAAGTAAAAGCATTTATATTAGATTTTGCATAAATAGTGTAATGAAAGACATTTAAAATAGTTTTGGGGAACATAGATTTATTTTGAAAGATAAATAGCATGAAAACTACTCATCTCAAGTCCAAGCTAACTTCTAGGAAATGATAATGCAAGATAACCTCAACCTGATATACAATGCAACAGTACAAAATATTAAACAAGGCCAAAGAATAACCTAGGACTACCAAACGGTTCCTTAACCCATTTTATATTTCTCATTTGTATTTCTAGTATTAAATTAATTCAAATTAATTTATTTTATTCTTTAAACTGATGCCCAAACAGGGCCTAAGTATTAGAATTAATTTTAGAAATTTTAATTAATTTGTATTGACCATGAGTCGACACAAAAGGCCTCTGTGTCGACTCAAACAGAGAAAAAGGCAAGGGTGAGTCGACACACAGGGGC
>JAUTBS010129453.1:0-12506 GCA_032361285.1 Aequorea victoria | reverse complement strand
CGGGGTTTCATAATTCTGGTCGGTGCTCGGTCTCTCGGGACTTGCCTGAGTATTCTGAAGCCCTACTCATACTCGGCTGAATGTAGTTGGTAATCCCAGCTACGCTTCCTGGCCTCTCGGTAGACCCCCAGATACGTTCGGCTACCTCAGTTGTCCAATCATGGCTGAATGTACACGTGGCCTCAATTGCCCGACCACCAACCCTATACTCATCACGTTCCATCAGGACTTCACACATGAACCCATTACAATATACAAATATTACACAGGAAAACTTACAACATCATCAATATCATTTCATTAATTACAAGCCAAAAATAAAAAATAAAAAAGAGTTTCAGACCCTAACTTCCCAAAACCTTCTCATTAGCCTAAGACTACAGTGGACCGAAATTGGACTCAGTCCTGACGCCAAAACCTCCCAAAACATCAATATGTGTGGGGGTGAGTTATAAATCCACATACTCACCAATCACTAGCAATAACATTATAAATTGTACAATAGAAAATCAAAACAATTTATCACTTTGAAAACATGATAACTTTTTGCAAAGCATAACTTTTATCACAAAAGATTCCAAGTTTCATATTTCCACAAATCACCTCATGAGAAAAGGTTTTCCAAGCATCATATATCTTTTAAAGAGATATTTTATGATTCCATCATTTTTATCAATCAAACCATCTCATATAGCCAAGGGTTGGATTAACCTCCCAACCAGAAGTTGTTGCAGTACTGAGTCTCCGAATATCTCTCATACTTAGTGAACAGGGCTAAGGAGTATTCGATGGGCCACTTAACAATGCTCAGTGGTAGAGCTTATTTACGCATTATTAGGTGTGCGATATATTCCTTATATTATACCGTGGCGTATATCATCACTTTATCATGTGTGCGATATACCCACCACATGACACTCATCATGTAATAACAAGGCTACAATAGAAACCGTATTATGTTCTTTTATAAAACATCAAACTTCCATTATATTCCAAAACATATGCTCATAAATTATTTCATAAAATACGAGTTCCCAAACATAGCTTTCTTTCATAAGTAAAATCACCATTCATTTTTTCAAATCATATATCATGAAAGTATAAGAAAATTTAACCATTCACACATGTATAATACCAAGCTATTAATAAGGAAACTCACATAAAAAACAAGTGCTCCTCCTTGAGCCATACCCCCCGGTTCACTCCGGACCTCCGGTTTCTAACACATAGATAGGATATGAACTTTACTATGTGAACTAAGGTGACATATGCATGCTTGTGTGGGTATGCAAGTGAGATACTTTTTTTCTTAAGTATATTATTTTTAATCATTCTTGGTACCATCATGATCCCCAAGATCCTTAACTTGTGTTTAGGTAGTTAGATTTGCTTGCAGCCTTCTTGAATCATGTTTTTCTTTATTTCCAGATTCTGTTACACTCGTTTGGAATTTGTTTTAAAATATTAAACATTTTCTAACAATTATGGAAAACTTACAAAGGATAGAATATGATGTTAGCTACATTTTTTCATGAAGAACTTGAGAGCCAAATCTCAAAATAAAGGCTCTAAGAATTCTTGAGAAAGAATATTTCCAAAAATATCACTGTTTGGGAGAATTTCATTTTCACACAACTCGTCTGATGAAATTGAGGTTTATCAATTTTGTGTGAAATTCGACCCATATACCTTTCTTTCTATATATGGCTCATCTCTAGGAGATATGTTTAGAATTTACTAAAATTTCTTAAAGTGGACTATTCTTTTGCGATTTCGACACAGAATGTTCAAAAATAGCATAGGGGTTCTAAAATATATTTTTGGGTCCAATAAAAAACAACACATATTAATGACATGCTAAAGTAGTTCTTTAAAAAACAAATTTTAACTTAGGCTCTGTTTGGATGGCACGAAAAATCTGAGATGGAGTTTTAGTCCTTTATTTTGTCATTTTCAAGAGGTTCCTTACTTCTCTTTTCTTTTCTACCCTCTTACCCATGTAATAATTATTTTTATCTAATTTAAGATCAATTTATATGTTATTTTAGATGTTTTATTAACTTTTCCGTAGATCTCAACTTATTACTTCATCATGATCTTAAATCAAGAAAGTTCATTTTTTTTAGATTCAAGATAATTCTTGTGTGTTTTTCCATGTTCTTATCTTGTTTTTGATTTGAAGAGAGATGAGATGTGTGAGATGATTTTAAAAATTTAAAAAAAAATTGTAAGAACTTTTTACTTGATAATTTCTTGGTTGAGAAATGGAGAAACTATAGTTGTTCTTCCTTCTCTTCTTTCTCCTTTCTTCATTTCTTTTCTTTTCTTCATTCTTCTTTCTCTCTTCTTCTCTTTACTTTCTCTCTATTTTTTCCAAGGTCCCACCAAATTTTAGTGAGGAAAGGGAAGATGAGCAAATAAAGTTTTATGTTGGGAGAAACCTTCTATTTATAGCCAAAATTTAGACGTGAAAAGATCATTTTACACCTCATTTGATTAGGGTTCAACTAAGTCTTCCTCCATTAGGGTTTTGGTTCCATCACTGTGGTTTCCTTCCAACTTTAGTTTGGGTTCCCAAACATGATCGATCATGAGCCATCACTTGTTTGGAAGACTTTTCTTCCATAGTCTTTTCAAAAGACTTTGTTATTTCTTTTTAGTTATGTAAAATCACTTATTCTCTTATCAATTTTTCTTCCATGTATATTATTTTACTATTCATTGAAGACTTTTGAGAAGCTTAAAGGGTTGGAAAATCCATTCTTCCAAGCAAAGACTATGCTCCCATCTTTTCGTGTTTTTTTTTTCTTTTTAATTAATAAATGGTCACATCACTCCCCCTCTCATGGGGGAGCTGGCCAAGGTGATTCTAAAATGTCTATATATATTTATTTTATTATTTATTACATTAATTCATGAGAATTAAATTGAATATGGGCCAAATTTTAAGTTTTGGGGTCAAATTTTAAGTTTTGGGCCTTTATTTACTTTGGCCTTGCCATTTACCTTATTGGGCCACAAATAAAATAATTGGGCTCAAATATTTATATATATTGGGCCCTCATAATATTTGGTCCAAAGTCCTAATATATTTTTGTATTGAATTTCTCCTAAATTTGGGCTTCATTTAGCCTTTCATGAATTACTTTTTTTGAATTCTCAATTGGGTTCTTTTATTTATAATTTTATTGGGTCCTTATGGCTGAGATTAACCTCATTCTATACCCAATTGTTTATTTAAAGTTTTAGATTTTAAGAGTTTATAGGCTTTATTTGAGCCCGTTTCAATTTTCTGCGTCTTTTTTGTCTTTTATAAGATTTTCTAACTTGAACTTTTAAAGTTTCTTGTTCTAAATTATTTTGGACTCTTTTTATCCATTCCACCTTTCTAGGTTTATCTCATTTCATATTCTGTGCATTTATTCCTTTGATTCTAGGGTTCGAATGCCATTTCTCAAAATTTTACGCCTTCATTCTAGGTTTAGTGTTTAATGATTATGTTGTGGAAAGTGAGGTGTCATAATATCCTCAACTTAAAAAATTTTTATCTTAAAATTTGACTTACCGGGTGTAAAAAGATGCGGATGCTTTTATCTCATATCATCTTCCCTTTCCCACGCTGTTTTCTCCACATTGTGATTTTGCCATAACACTTTCACGAGAGGTATTGCCCGACTGCGCAGTCTTTGCTCTTTTCATTCCAGAATCTGAATCGGTTCTTCCATGTAAGTTAAATCATTGCTTAATTCTATCGGTTGTGCTGTCAGCACGTTAGTTGGATCAGGTACATATTTCCGAAGTATAGAAACATGGAACACATTATGAAGTTGTTCCAACTTTGAAGGTGGCGCCAACTGGTAAGTAGTCTCACCGACTCGTCGTAGAATTTCATACGGTCCGATATACCTCGGACTTAGTTTTTCATTATTTTCAAATCTCATTACTCCCTTCCATGGTGATACTCGAAAAAATATCAGATCACCAACTTCAAATGCTAGCTCTCTCATCCGGTTATCGGCATAACTCTTCTGTCGATCTTGTGCAATTTTCATTCGTTCGCATATAACTTTGACTTTGTCTGCCGTCTCTTGAACTATCTCGGGTCCTAAAAGCTTTCGCTCACTAACTTCGTCCCAACAAATTGGTGTTCTACATCGTTTGCCATAAAGTGCCTCGTATGGAGCCATCTTGATGGTCATCTGATAGTTATTGTTATATGCGAGTTCTATTAGTGAAAAGTGCACGTCCCAGCTCCCTTGAAAGTCTAGTACACATACTCGTAACATATTTTCTAGAGTTTGAATAGTCCTCTTTGACCGCTCGTCCGTCTGTGGATGGTATACCATGCTAAACTTTAGAGAAGTTTCCATTGCATTCTGTAGACTCGGCCAAAACTTTGAAGTAAGTCTCGAATCTCTATCGGATACGATTGACACTAGTGCTCCGTAAAGTCGAACAATCTCATCCATATATAGTTGAGCTAACTTGTCGAGTGTAAATGAAATTTTAAAATGAGCTGATTTGATCAATCGATCCACGATAACCCAAATGGAGTTGTGACCTTTCTGGGTTCGAGGCAACCCAAACACAAAGTCCATCGCAATATTCTCCAATTTCATTCAGGTATGGGCAGTGATTGCAGCAGTCCTGCCAATTTCTGGTGCTCTGTCTTCACTTGTTGGCATACTAAGCATCTTGTCACAAACTCGATAATTTCCTATTTCATCCCATTCCACCAATAATGTTCCCGTAAATCTCGATACATCTTTATATTTTTCATGTGCATTGCATACATTGAACTATGAGCCTCTTCGAAAATTTCCCTCTTTAGATCGGTGTCATTAGGGACACATAGACATTTTCCGTACATTAATACTCCATCTTTCGTAACCACGAAGTCCTTATTTTTTTTTCCCGGTGACCTCGTTCTTCAGCTTCATTAATTGTGAATCATCCTTTTGAGCCTCTTGAATCTTGTTTATCAATATTGCTCAGAGTGTAAGATCCGCGAGTAAGATCATCTCCGTCTTCATCGATGGTTCCACTCTCAAGGATAATAGTTTCCGATACCAGTTTGGTCGTACGTCTCGTATATATGCCACGCTTCTTAACGACTTCCTGCTAAGCGCATCGGCGACTACATTGTCTTTCCCCGGATGATAGTTGATTGTGCAGTCATAATTTTTGATTAACTCCATCCACCTTCGCTACCATAGGTTCAACCTTTTATGAGTAAAAAGGTATTTCAAGCTCTGATAATCCGTGTAGATCTCCGTACAAATAGTGTCACCATATCTTTAAAGCAAACACAATAGTTGCCAATTTGAGATCGTGTATTGGATAGTTTTGCTCGTGAGTCTTCAACTGTCTTAACGCATAAGCGATCACTCTTCCTTCTTGCATGAGCACATAGCCCAACCCTTGGTGGGACACATCAATATAAACCACAAAACCTCCATTCCCGAGGGAATTATCAAAATTGGTGCGATCATTAATCTTTTCTTCAACTCTTGAAAACTTCGTTCGCAATCTTCATTCCATTCGAACTTGGTGTCTTTCCATGTTAACTTCGTCCGTGGTACCGCTATACTCGAGAAACCTTGTATGAATCATTGGTAATAACTAGCTAGCTCGAGAAAACTTTACATTTCTATAACGCTCCTAGGCCTCGACCAATCTACTACGGCTTCCACCTTCTTGGGATCGACTAAGATTCCTTCTCTTAAAATAATGTGGCCGAAAAAAACTATACTTCTTAACCAAAACTCACACTTATTTAGTTTGGCATACAACCTTCTTTCTCTCAACGTTTGTAATACGATCTTGAGATGTTGTTCATGTTTTTCCATACTCGGCGAGTATATCAGGATATCCTCTATAAAGACGATCAAAAATTAGTTAAGGTACGGTTGAAACACTGAATTCATCAAATTCATGAATGCCGCTAGAGCGTTAGTCAAGCCGAATGACATCACCAAAAACTCATAGTGACCGTATCTCGTGTGAAAAGTTGTCTTCGGTATGTCATTCTCCTTGATCTCCAATTGATGGTATCCCGATCTCAAGTCTATTTTTGAAAACACTTTAGCTTCTTCCAGTTAGTCCATTAGATCATCTATTATTGGTAGAGGATACTTATTCTTTACCGTGACCTTGTTCAGCTGGCGATAGTCTATACACATCCACAAGGTTCCATCCTTCTTCTTAACAAATTGCATAGGTGCACCCCAAGGAGATACACTTGGTCGAACGAAACCTTTCTCGAGTAAATCTTGTAGTTGCTCTTTCAACTCTCTATGCTCGGTGGGGGCCATCCTATAAGGATCAATAGAGATAGGCATCATTCTCGATAGCAATTCAATGAGAAATTCTATTTCCCGATCAATTGGTAGTCCTGATAATTCTTTTGGGAAAACATTAATGAAATCTTATACTATGTGAATGTCTTCTAACTCTCGAGCATCTTTCTCACTGCCAACTACATGTGCCAAAAACCCCTGAAACCCCTTACTTATCATTTTACGTGCCTTAGTAGCAGAGATTAGGTACGTCGGTGTAATACTTCGATCTCCACTAAAAGAAAATTCGGGTTCTCCCAAAATTTGAAAATAACTTTCTTATAGAAACAGTCTAGTGATGCATGATAAGATGATAACCATACATCCCTAGGATAAGGTCAAAGTCATGCATTCTCAGAGGTAGTAGGTCAACCATCAATTCCCGATCATTGATGTTAATCACACAATTCTTGTAAACATCTCCAATTTCTACTCCACTTTTTACGGGCGTCATTATAGTTATCATATAGTTCAGATTAGTGTGTTGCTTGCCCAAATGTGATACAAATTCCCATGATATAAACGAATGAGTTAAACCCGGATCAATAAGAACATAAGCTTCTTTATCAGAAATTGTAAGTTTACATGTAACCACATTTGGTGTTGTTGTTGCGTCTTGTCGTGTTATAGAGAACACCCTCACTTGCGTCTGTTGTCTTCCGGCATTATTGTCTCCTCGACCTTGATTGTTTCGGGATGGACCTCCATGCACTTGATTAAAATTCCCTGCATTTTCTAACCTTTCCATCGTCACACTTCCCATTGATGTTGCCGCCTGATTTTTTCGTTGACAATTCTTCATGAGGTGGCTTGGTTGTCCACAATTAAAACATTTGACATATGGTTTGACGTTTTCCCTATACATTCTCTCGACACATGTCCAATCTTGCCGCATGTCTAATATTTCTTAGCTCTACCTTGACTTGCAACTGTTCCCTTATCTTGTGCGTTAGATCTTGGGGCGAAACATTCACGTGTATTCTTGATCCAGGTTTGAGCTCTGTTAGTGGGTGGTTTGAAAGGGCTTCCCACCGTCTGCGAACCCTGAGCAACATTAAGATTTTGAGACTTTGTATTTCCGTAAATTTTTGTTTTGAAGAGAGAATCTTCTTAAAAGTCTCCCATCTTTTCCTACCTTCTATTATGTCATTTTCAGCTCTCCTAGTAGCGTCTACTAACTCCACATATGTTCCAAATTTATGACTAGCTAACCTTGAACAAATGAGGTAATCCTATGAAACGCGGTAAAATTCTAAAATTTTAAAAATTTATTTATTAATAATTAAATTGATTAATTAAAATTTAACTAACTAAATAAAAACATAATAATATAATGAATTAATTAACTAAATTAAATTGAGTAACTCCGAATGTAAGTAATGGAAATAATAATTATGGCAAAAAATTTAGATTACCAAGCAATTAATAAAATAATTAATCTAAATTACCAATTAAAATAAAAGGGAAGAAGAAATAAAATTTTAAAAGAAAATAAATAAAGATAAGAAATAATAAATACTTATAGAACCTTCCAGATCCGTGGGAGTTAAATGGGAATGCTTGATTTTTTTTTTGGCAGAAATCTTTTTTAATTGGGAAGTTATGTTTTTTTTTGGGTAATTAAAAATATATACGAAACACGAAACATTTACACGATTGCAAGAGGCATTCCTCAGGGTTGACATTTACACGTTTGCAAGAATTTAAATGAGAGTGTCGTTAACACGGCTAACGAGGTCGACACAATCATAGGTGCAATAGCCAACCAAAAAATAGAAGCAGCAGCCATAATAGCAAATTGACCCAACAAATAAACAAAAAACTACTGTGTTGACAAAATAGGTGCAGTATCCAGCCATAATAGCAGCAAACAGATGCAACAGATCTCACTAGCAGGTGGAACACCAGCAGTAGTCTTGGACAAATAAAGCAACCAATTATCAATAGCAACACATATCAGCATCAGAAGGAAAAAAACACAGCAGCAGTCTTGGACAAAATAGGAATTGGGCAATGGGCAGAACAAAAAGTCTGGTCCAGGCAACAGCAGCAACAGCCCACCAAAGGAACAGCAACCACGGCCAAATCAAAACAAGCAGCAAAGCAGCCTCCAACAAATTGAAGAGCAGATGGCAGCATCATGCATGATGACAGCAGAGCAAGCATAGACCATGACAACATCCCAGACCAAAAGGGAATGCACAAGGCACACAGCAATAGAACAAGAACCAAAGGCCATACAACAGATGGAACGACACTAGAAAATCAATAGCAGAAGTAAGACAAAAACAGTAGCAATGCAGATACAAATAGCAGCATAGAGAATCCAGCCACGCCATGGACAACCCCCATGGCTAGGAAATGTTAACCCAAATAAGATTTAAAACAAACAAGTGAGACCCAAAGCCGGCAAGGCCATTACCAAAAGCCTAGCCCACCGAAACACGCAGAAGAACCATCCCAGCAGAACCATAGCTGTAGTGGAGCCTTCACAGACGCCGAGGCTTTTTTGTAGGAGCCGTAAGCCTGGCCCTACAATAATACCACAAAATTAGATGATATAAGATCAAAGAAAAAAACCCACCATACCACACAGTCATGCAAACCCCACAACTTAATGATCACACAAAAGGACCCAAGCAGACAAAACAAGATGAACCAAAACAGAGGAAACAAATAAGTGCAGCCTCCCACAAGAACCCTTAATCAGCATTTCTTTTGCATCCCAGAGAACCTAAAATGAGCACAGCTAGACCATTAGCGCAGAAAAAAAACCCATAGATTTCAAAATCTCCCATGCATGTTGGATTGTGAGGTTCTCAGACGATTGTGGGAAATTATCACAGGTCAAAAAACGGTCCCTAACACATACTTCGATCTCCTGAAGGACCATGTTAGGAGTTCTTTTTTTATCTTGAAACTTTCTAGAATTTATTTCTTTCCAAATATAATACACAGAAGTTGCGCATGCTACAGGGAGGATACAACTCTGAAGTGATTTTCCAATAGAAGCTTTAGAGAGTATTACAACCCAGTCAAGCCACCTAGAACACTGGGCAGTAAGACCACACTTTCGGGTAACATGAACCCAAACATGCCTAGCAAAGGGGCACTTAAAGAAAAGGTGGTCGTGAGATTCCTTAATCCCAGAGAAAAGTCTGCACAAGAAGTCTAAGCCTAAGCCAAAGGACCTAAGCCTGTCACCCGTACTAAGACGGCCCCGAATGGAAAGCCAAAGCATGAAGCTTAGCCGAGGAATATGCTTTCTGCCCCACACTATGGCGAACCATGGGACTTTATCCTTCGGGGTTCTAAGGAGATTCCAACAAGATCGAATAGAGATGATCTTATCCGGGGAACCAATCCATAAGACACAGTCCGCCTTGGAGGCATCCGAATGTAAATCAGGAGGAATAGCCCGTTGGAGCGCAATAATATCACAAGATAGACCATGGGGTCATTTCCAACACATCCCGTCAATAATGGACTAAACCTTAGCCAGCTTCAGAACGCCAAAATCATAGATGATTCGAGATTCCCGTGACTCAAAAATAGATCCCCAAGGATGCCATGCGTCATACCAAAGGAATGTCTTACATCCATCCCCAACCTGATACTTAATGAAGGTCTTAACTAATTGACGCAATTGAAGCAATTTCCTCCAGCACCAGGATGCAGCGTGAGGAATCTTTACACCCCAGAAGCTCCTACCTTTTAAAAGATAAAATTTCACCCACATACACCAAATGGAGGTGACATTCCCAGTAACCAAAAACCATATGGGTTTGGACACCGCAGCTTTGTTCCAGAGAATGAGAGATTTAATACCCAAACCACCCTCCTGCTTTGGTGAACACACCTTCCCATGCAACTTTGGAACCACCCTTTTTCAACTCAAAACCACTCCAAAAAAAGGCTCTCATAATGCCTTCAATCTCCTTCAGCACCTTTTTAGGGATGATAAAAAGAGAAGATCAGTAGACTTGCATAGAGAAAACAATTGATTTGACCAATAAAACTCGACCCGCATATAAAAGAAGCTTGTTCACCGAGGATCAAATTCTACGAGAAATCTTATCAATCAGGGATTTACATTCTCTATGGGATAACTTAGATGAGATGAGGGGAATCCCCAAATGACGCACCGAAAGGGAGCCTTCTGGGAATCCTACAATCTCCAGGAGAGATCGTTTGAGCTGCATCTCCACACCAGAGAAGAGAATATGGCTCTTCAGAGGATTCAGCACTAACCCCGATATGGCCTAGAAGCCATGAAGGGTCTCGCGCACCATAGCCACCGAATGGGTCTCCGCTTTGACAAAGAGCATGAGATCATCAGCAAAACAAAAATTTACAATTTTATTCTTCTTGCATCTCCAATGGTACTAAAAATTCTCATCCATAGTTTTGGCAGCGACCATACCATACAACACTTCCATGGCCATGACAAAGAGATAAGGAGACAATGGGTCACCTTGCCTTAGCCCCCTTTGGCCCTGAAAAAAATCATTAAGCTCCCCATTAATGCTAATGGAAAAGCTTGGGGACATGATGCATTCCCCAATCCAACCAACTAATCTCTGGGGAAAACCCATGCCTTTCAGGACCTCCAAAATGAAGTCCTATCCAACAGTATCATACACTTTCATAATATCCCCCTTCATTGCACATCTAGGACCATGGGAAGACTTATGGTAATCTCGCAAAAGCTCATGGGATAAGAAGATATTATCATCTATTCGACGCCCAGGAACAAAAGCAGCTTGCAATGGACTAATAATGTCTCTAAGAACAGATTTTACTCTATTAGCAAGGATCTTTGAGATGCACTTGTACAAAGTGCGATAGTCACGATGATGAGGTAGTGGGTGCTTTCTGAAGGTTTCGAGCTTGATGTGGATGACTTGCGGAAAATGTTTGGTCCTTGTTGGGTTTGCGTGCTCAGAGCTGATAGGCGTAGGTTGACTGTCAGAGCTGATCAATTCTGGACAACTGGGTGTGTTGTTCTCTGGGGCTTCATCCAGGTTTCGAGAGCCTATATTCTCCGTCCTGTAGCCCCCAGGATTGTGTGGTTATATTCGAGGGTATCTCGGCAAGGGATGGCCGTATGGTGGATGACCACTCTATTGTCTGGTATTGGTTTGTGATGTCAGTATTCTGTGTCTGTGTTATTTGGGATGTTTTCTGTGGTAGGGAGAGTGGCTGCCATGTGTTAAGCTGGTGGTTTGTGTTTTGTCTCATCTGGGTGTTTGATGGGGCAGAACATAATTGTTATTTTGGATATTCTGTTGGGTTATTTTGTGAGAACCAATCTGGTTGTGAAGACTGAGGAGTCTGTGGTTGGGATTTGCTGTTTCAATCCTAAATTTCTATCTTCAAAATAGAGATTTTGGTCGGTTTCAGCGGTCCGTGGTATAGTCCTATCTTCTTTGTTCATCTCAGATGTTCTTTCAAGTGGTTGAGCTTAGCAAGTGGGTTGTCTCGATGGCTGTGAGACCTTATCTTTTCCTCCTCATATCGAATGGCTGATGATAGTCACGGTGATGAGGTAGTGGGTGCGTTCTGAAGGTTCCGAGCTTGATGTGGATGACTTGCGGCTGACGTTTGGTCCTTATTGGATTCTCTTTGTTTGTTCAGAGATGATAGGCTTAGATTGACTGATAGTGCTAATCAACTCTGGACGGATGGGTGGGTTGTCTCTGGGGCTTCATCCAGGTTCTGGACGCCTATCTTATCCATCCTGTTGCCCCCAGGATTGCGTGGTTATCTCAGAGGCTGTCTCAGGAATTGGATGGTCGTATGGTGGATGACCATCCTAGCGTTTGTTTTGGTTTGTGCTGTCAGTATGTTGAGCTTCTGTTTGGGATGATGATGGATATCATGTATGGTATTGGTGGCCTCCATTGGGGAGATCGTTGTCATAATTGGTGGAGTCTGTGGGTTTTCTACTATGGATCCCTATGAATTTTCTATAGGTTTTCAGAGCAGTTCCAAGGGTTGTCTCTTAGATCTCGGTGCCATCGCTCACTACTTTAGTCAAGTGGCGTTTCTGTCACGGTTTTGAGGGGTGTGCAGTTTACCTTCGGGGGCGAGATTCATGGAGATGACCTATGGTTATGTGCTTTGGCTTCTTGTCGGGTTTTCTACGGGTCCATGAGTAGATTGGTT
>JAUTBS010129343.1:0-12507 GCA_032361285.1 Aequorea victoria | reverse complement strand
TCAGTAGAACTACCATTGTCTACTAGAATCCTGCGTACCGTGTACTTGGCAATGACCATGGTAAAGACTAGGGAATCGTCATTGGGTTGTTGCATACCATGAGCATCATTGTTTGAGAAGGTGATGACTTCTTCTTCCTTATCGGCTTTGCTTGGACAGTTGATCACATAAATATTGTGTGTCTCCTCTGTTCTTAACCTCCCGAAATGAGCCATTCTAGACGAGCTATTTTCTTCTCCTTTGGAAAATCCTTGGGAGATGACCCTGACCTCTCCTTCTAGATCCCTATCTCTGTCTACTGGTGGGGGTCTGTCTTGTTAACGTCTTGACTCCTCCCTGTTCTGTCAACCAACTAAAAATTGGTTCAACCTTTCTCTTTGGATTAATGCCTCGACCTACTCTTTTAAGTCGAAGCAGTCCTTCATGTTATGGTCAAGGTCTTTGTGGAATCGGCAGTACTTATCTTGATTCCTTTGATTAGGTAGAGTCTTCAACTTTCTCAGTCATTATAGCTTAGGATCGTTCCTAATTTTCAGCAACACTTGGTGGACTGGAAAATTAAATGGAGTATACCTTTGGAACCGACTGGCCGATACCCGGGGTCACTTGAAATTGACCTGATTTTGCTATCTGCGATCGGAATCTCTTGAAGATCTCAATTTCTCTGGCTCATCCTTCTTCCTTCAGTTGTGCTTATCAGTACTGTTGTTCCTCTTGCTCAGCTTGGAGATTCAATCCTCTCTAGTGTTCATAGCATCCTCAACATTCATATGCTTCTGAGCTTTAACTATGACCTCAGGTATGCTAGTTTAGGGCACTTTGCCTAATGAGAAAAGAAACTTTGTTGGTTGCAGGCACCAATGAATATGGTGAGCACAACCTTATCATCAATATCATCCACCTTCAGGACTTTTGAATTGAACTAAGCTACATATTGATGTTATGTCTCTATCTTGCCTACTTGATATTGAGAAGGTACGGGGTTGGCCGCTGATGCCTCTGGCCTCTAATGAAGTGCCTCACGAATAGTTTGCTCAGCTGAGTGAAGGTGGTGATAGATCCACTCTTCAACTTACTAAACCATACCCGAGCCAATCCTTTTAAGGTGGTTGGGAATGCTCGACACATGATTTTATCTAGCACGACATGCAAGTGCATGTAGGCCTTATAAGTTTTGAGATGGTCGAGGTGGTCCTTCAGGCCATTGAAGGCCTCCATTTGCGGCATTTTGAATTTGAAAGGTAAAGGCTCGACCATCACTGCAGGTGAAAAAGGTAAGTCTTTCATTTGCACCAATTCGTCTACCACGAATGTAGCCTTACCCTTCATGGCCTCCATCATGTTATAGAGTTAATCTTTTACCTCTTTCAGCTCGGCCTCTAGGGAAACCGAGGCTTCTGTCTTGTCGGGATGACTCACCTCTTTGTTCCTTGAGGTAGACTTCTTATCTCAGAGGTCATCCATACTTTCATCTATCTCTTCATTTCTAGCTTCGTTGTTGACTTTCGGTCCTCGCCTCGACTCGTTCGGTGGTGGAACTGATGGATGTTGGACGGTGACAGGTCTTCCTTATTCTCTAGCATCATGATTTTTGCCTAATGCGGGCACATCATGTGCTAAAGGAGGGGGAGGTGACAGGAGCCGTTCCTGCTCATCGAGCCTATGAGAATTGCTTTGTTTTGCTGCACCAGCCACTGAATCATCTGGGTTAAATTCCTTAGTTAATGTTCAACATTGGCTTGTCGTTGTTCATATCGAGGATTAGTGCGCTGGCGATTGCTTTCAGAGATCATTGATCTTGTCTCAACCATTCACATTCTAGCAATTATAGAGAATGAGAACGATAATCGTTCCCACAAACAGTGCCAAAATATTAGTGCTTAAATTTGAATCGCTTCTTCGAGATCACCAAGAGTCCTACAAAAAGTAAAAATCTTGATATCGGTGGGGTGTCGGCCTAAGATTCTTCGATACTTAAGTCAGAGACGATTTTTAGAATTGTTGAGAGTTTACTAAGAATAGTAATAGTAGCGTACCTTTAGAGAATGTAGGTAGTAGATTTATATAGTAGCGCTTGGGCACAATTTTTGGGATCTATAATTATGGTTGATTCCTCATTTATAGCTGAAACGGTTATAAGTTATTGTAGGAGAGAAATCATAAGTCGGTCACGGAGCTGTCATTATACTTTTGACCAAGTTTTATTTGTCGACTGGCTGAACACGTCTCCCAGATCGAGGATGGTCAGGCCTATTGCCTGAGTGCTACTCTGAGTGCTTGTGGATTGGTTCCTCCTGCATTGAGATCTTGGTTCGGCCCATGCTTGCAAGGGCGGAGGGACTAAGGGCTGGGGGGGCCTTTGCCCCCACTATAATTTTACAATTTTTTTTACCATAAAATATTTAGTGTTTTTAAGTTTGTCCCTTTAAATTATAAATTTGTGCTCACTCAATTATAAGTTGCTCCATTCTTTCTTTAAATATAAAAATGAGATAAATTATAATTTTACCCTTTAAATTATAATTTTACTTTTTTATTTTTTTTAATAATTTTATTACTGTTGTTGACATTTTTAGCCCATCCAATTACTATTTGTTCTTTTCT
Organism: Aequorea victoria; assembly: GCA_032361285.1. Taxonomy (NCBI): domain Eukaryota; kingdom Metazoa; phylum Cnidaria; class Hydrozoa; order Leptothecata; family Aequoreidae; genus Aequorea; species Aequorea victoria. Next base: position 9,903 of record JAUTBS010129343.1, on the reverse strand, counting down.
TGCTCTAGTGTTATTGACTAATTGACGCATTTTTGTCTCGGTAATTCTTCTTTCTTCAAATTTTAATTGATTCTCAATTTCAAGTTCAATTTTTCGTAAATTTAATTTAATTGATTAATTTCTATATGTGATATGTAGTTATTTTTTTCCAAAATTAATATAGCATAATAATGAGATAATTTGCATATAAAAGTATTAAAGATTAATTTGAGTAAGCATCCATGAATTCAAACAAATGTAAAAACAAAATATAAATTAACAAATTATTATATCTTTTCATAATCTGTCAACATGAATTAATTGTGTATCTAGATTGAATTTGATTGTGTATTAAATTTTAATATACAATCTAATTGTATATTTATTTTCTGAATCTTATTTGATTTTTTGTGATATTTTTTGTATATTTTTATATTTTGGTGAATTTAAATTTTATGAATCTTTACGATTTTGATAATATGTTTGTAAATTAAAATTATATATTATCAATATATATAAATATATAGATATATATATATATATATATCAATTTTTTGAGTACTTGATCGCTGTCGTGTGCGCGATCAAAAATAAATTTATAAAAATCGAGTGATACAAATTACTCCGTAGAATAGCGTGTAAGACCGGATGTCGATCAATAGGACAAAGTGGCTAAGCTATATTTCTTACTAATTAATTCTATAATTAATTTTAAAGTGGGAGAAACAAATTTGAAAAGTTTTGTTTAATCTAAAACATGAAATTAAAGGTGATTAAAAACTAATTGAGAGAAGTCTAGGGCAACACGAATCCACCCTAGCCCCTTAATCATAGATTTTAAAAGTAGTTTTAGTCACCTTCGATTGGATCATTCAACGCACCATTAAAGCTACAAGCTTAATGGTGCAACAAGAAAAACTCGAAAGGGCGATAATCGGCATAGAATATCTATAGTAGCACGCGTTGCCCGTAATCGAGTTACGGTACAACGCGTCTTCTCCAAGCATATTCTATCATGACATGCACACTCACGAAGCATGCAAAACCATTGTAAAACGATACATTCAACTAGTCATAGAGAAGAAGAACGCAAAGGTGAAATAAACATTTAACAGTCGATATTGAAAACATGAAAACCTGAATCCAAAGATCCTCAAGAGTATTTTACAACCGAACGATCCGAAAGGAAAACAAACAAACCAAAACTAAATCTAAAATTACATTACAAAAAGGGGCTAGGGTTTCATCGAAACCCTAGAAGAAAAACCTAGCTGCTCATCATCGAGATGAATGAAGAAGAAGATCCGCACACGCACGCCATAGATCGATCTCCAACGATGAACCCGAGCCCTCGCAGCCTCCCCAGCCTCTCAAAAGTCAAAATACGAACCCTAATATTAGAAAACAAGTTTGTTTTTATACCCGCCTCTCAGCCACGCGAAATAACGAAGGCAATAAAATTTTGTCTCGCCGACTTGCGTCCGGACGCAAGTCACGCGCGTCCGGACGAACTTCTCCAGTAAGGATTCTACCAAAGGGCGTCCAGACGTGCGTCCAGACGAAGAACTCCAGTGGCAGCCCTTTTTGTCCATCAAGTGTATGCACTCCCAAGTTGCACATCCGCTTCCCTTTTTGGCCTTATTCATCGCTATTAACCCTTTTTTGGTCAAATAGCTCCGTGTAGCTACTGCTACACAAAAACATACTGGAATACACATTATAATAGCAACTCCAGGACATAGCATTGTACGTTGGAGGGCTTAAAAGTATACTTTTAAGCCCATATCACGCTCCAACAGCTAATTTTCAGTATTTAATGCGCCATTAAATGCCTCCAACGGCTCTCTACCTTCTCCAACTATATAAGGATTGAAGTTTGAAGAATCAAAGATAATAAGACATTTATTATTCACAGTTGAAAAACTGAACAACCAAGAGAACATTTTCCTGAGCTCTTAATACTCTATTTTTATTGTATTCTATTATTCCTCACCCCATTCACTGTAAATCTATTTGAGAGTGAGAGAACATTGATTGTAAGTGGGCTATTTACTGTTGTAACCATCTCATAAAGGAAAAAATGCTACACAACATCCACTACAATTTCTCGACTGCCCTTTGCCGTAAAAGAAGGAGATTTCGATTCACCCTCTGAAGAATCCGCTTGTAAGAGGCTTCAATTCGACGATTGAAGAATCCGATTTAGTGAATTCAAAACTCACAGGGTGCTTGGAGAGTGGACTAGGTCAAGAAGACCGAACCACTATAAAATCAGTTGTATCTTCTTCTTTCTTAAACTCTTTACTTTCAGTACTTTTTATTTCTGTTGTATTCACTTTCATCTTTTTAAAGAGTTTTCGAAAAAGAATTTAAGTTTTCCAAAACAACTTATTCACCCCCCATTTGGGTTGATTTTCAGGAAAATAATTGGTATCAGAGCCTCATGCTTATTTTTATATAAAACTTAACCGTTTTTAAGGATCCATGACAAACTAAAACAACATCTTGTCCGAGGGCCAATCAGCCCACAGACCACCTTTGTTCAATGGGTCAAACTACACCTATTGGAAAATTAGGATGACTTACTTTGTGCAATCTCAAGATATGACTGCATGGAGAGTCATTGTAAATGGACCACTCACACCTAGCACTATGATAGAAGGGATTTCCACCCCTAAATTAGAAACTAATTACACTGATGATGACTGGAAAAAACTACAGATAAATGTCAAAGCTATAAATTTTCTTCACTGTGCACTCGGACCTGACGAATTTAATAGAATTCAAGGTTGCGATAACGCTCAAAAAATTTGGGATAAGCTCCAAGTCGCTCAAGAGGGCACAAACCAAGTGAAAGATGAAAAAATTGACATACTTGTTAGAGATTACGAATCGTTTAAAATGAATAATGCTAAAAATATCTCTGACATGTTCACTCGCTTTAATCTTATTATTAACAATTTAAAATCTTTTAGTAGAGTGTTTCCAAATGTTGAGCTTGTCAGGAAAATTCTAAGGTCACAACAAAAAAGATTGGAGACCAAAGGTGACCGCCATCGAGGAAGCAAAAGACCACACAACACTCCGTCTTGATGAACTCCTAGGAACTCGTCTTACCCATGAGTTCACCTTAAGAGATGAGGAGGACGTAAGGATGAAGAGAATAGTAGCCTTCAAATCCACTGAAGCTGCAAAAGAAGAAGAAGAATCCGAAGATAATGATGATGAAGAACTAGCCATGATCACAAGGAAAGTGGCTAGAATATTGAAGAAGAAAAGAGAAAAAAAAGGAAAATTTCAGAAATGGAAGGGTCAATCCAGTAAAAACCTAAGTCCAAAGGAGAAGAAGGAAGAAGTTGTCTGCTACAACTGCCACAAGCCAGGACACATCAAGCCCGAGTGTCCTTTGCTCAAGAAGGACAAGAAAAGATTCTCAAAGAATTCCATGAAAGCCACTTGGGATGACTCTGACTCAAGTGAAGATGAGGAAGATGCAAGCGACAATAAAGTGGCAAATCTCTGCCTTATGGGTCATGAAGATGAGGTAAACTACTTTTCCGACTGTGATGATTTTTTTTCAAATGAAGAACTTCAAGAAGCTCTTGAAGATTCCTTAAAAGTTATAAAAGATTTGAAACAAAAAAATAAGGCTGTCAATAAGGAAATTACTGAATTAAAATAAAAAATATAAGTTTTTGAAAAAGAAAATGAAAAACAAAATTTAAGTAACTCAACCGAAATCCAAGAAGAAAATATTTTGTTAAAACAAAAGATTAAAGATCTAACCAAAATCATAATTAAATTTACTCAAGGAGAGAAAAATTCAGATATGATACTTGGAACTAGATGCACTTTCAACAAAGAATGATTAGGCTTTAATCCGCATAAAACAAAACAGTCCATAAAAATAGCTTCATTAAAGCATCACATCCCATTTCTGCCACCTGTGATTTTTGTGGAAAAGGTGGGCATGGTCATATTATTCGAAACTGTGTTTCTAGACTTAAAGGAAACAAACCAACAAAAAGGGTTTGGGTTAAGAAGGGTGATCCACCACCCAAAATTGCCAAAATACCACTTGTGAGACCTGCCAAATCTCGACAATTTGAGAAGAAAAAGTTCTTTAAATCACCTCCTTATATGTACAAGTCTGTCGGCACCCATTTCAGATATATAGATTCATATATGCAAAATATAAATTTTCATATTAACCCCTATGGACCCAAAATAAGATGGGTACCAAGATATATCACTTATGATGAATTTGCAGGTAGATACAAGCAACGATAGGTGGTTCCTTGATAGTGACTGTTCAACACACATGATCGAAAATGCAAGCTTCTTCACTTCCTTAAAGTCGAAAGATGAAGGATACGTCATATTCGGGGGCAACACAAAAGGTAAAGTCGTTGGAGTTGGCGACATAGGTAACACTTCCTCCCTTTTCATTAAAAATGTTTTACTTGTTAAAGGACTTAAATATAATTTGCTTAGCATTAGCCAACTATGTGACAGTAATTATAACGTATCTTTTGTTGCTAATAAATGTGTTGTAGAAGATGATGAACATGTTATATTTGTAGCTTATAGAAATCAAAATGTATATACTATTACTTTAAATGATTTATCAAACCAAAATCTGAAATGCTTTGTGGCTCATGATGAGCAAAGTTGGTTATGACATAGGAGATTAGGACATGCTAGCATGGACCTACTATCAAAACTTTCCAATAAGGAATTAGTTAAAGGCTTACCCAAAAAAAAGTTTTCTAAAAATAAAATTTGTGATGCATGTCAACTAGGAAAACAAACAAAAATATCTTATAAAAAGAAAAAGAATATATCCACTTCTAAGCCATTGAAACTTCTTCATTTGGACCTTTTCAGACCAAATCGTGTAGCTAGTCTAGGTGGAAGATTATATGCGTTTGTTATAATTAATGATTATACTCGTTTCACTTGGGTGATTTTTCTTGCCCACAAAAATGAGGCACACACACACTTTGCTAAGCTATGCCGCAAGCTTCAAAATGAAAAGGCTATGCAATAACTAACATTAGAAGTGATCACGGAAGAGAATTTGAAAATGAAGATATAGAAAAAATTTGTGATGAACACGAAATAGCACACAATTTCTCCGCACCTAGAACCCCACAACAAAATGGAGTAGTTGAATGTAAAAATAGATCACTACAAGAAATGGCTAGAACTATGCTAAATGAACATAATTTACCCAAATATTTTTGGGCCGAAGCCATTAGCACCTCATGCTACATCATAAATCGGGTGATCATTAGAAAACTTTTAAATAAAACACCATATGAACTATGGATGAGGCGTAAGCCAAATATTGCTTACTTTAAAGTCTTTGGATGTAAATATTGTGTTAAATGACAAATCAAATTTAAGAAAATTCGATGCCAAATCGGATGAAGCCATTTTTCTTGGATATTCCTTGACTAGTAAGGCTTATAGAATTTATAATAAAGAACTCTTGTTGTAGAAGAATCTATACATGTTGATTTTGATGAATCTAACTCGTGTTCAAAGAAAGTAGATCAAGCAAATGACCTTGACTTACTTGAAGAAGGTGTTTATAAAATAAACATAAATAAAAATGAACCTAATACTAAACCTAAGAAAGATCTAGAGGATCCAAAGGATAGTGAAAATCAAAATAATGATTCAACATCACTTTCTTTAGCTTGGAGATTAGTTAATAATCATCCTGAGGATCAAATCATAGGAGATTCAACTAGTGGTGTAACTACTAGATCAAAAATACAAAACACTTGTTCACATGTTGCTTTAGTCTCTCAAATAGAACCTCATAATATAGATGAAGCACTTAGTGATGAAGCTTGGGTTCTTGCTATGCAAGAAGAGCTAAACCAATTCGATAAAAATCAAGTTTGGACTCTTGTACCTAGGCCAAATGATCATTCTATTATTGGTACAAAATGGGTCTTTAGGAACAAAAAGGATGAACATGAAAATATCACTAGGAATAAAGTTAGATTAGTTGCCCAAGGATTCAATCAAGAAGAGGGCATTGATTATGATGAAACTTTTTCTCCCGTAACAAGAATGGAGGCCATTCGCATGCTACTTGCTTTTGCATCCTATAAAAGTTTTAAATTTTTTTCAAATGGATGTAAGAAGTGCATTCTTAAATAGCTATATTGAAGAAGAAGTATATGTCAAACAACCACCCGATTTTAAAAATTATAAATTTCCAAACCATGTATTTAAACTAACAAAAGCCCTCTACGGTTTAAAACAAGCTCCAAGAGCTTTGTAGAATTCGGAAAATTTTTAATTTTGAATTTTTTTAATTAATAATTAAATTAGTTAATTATAATCTGTTAATTAAATTAAATTAATTAACTAGATCGTGATCAAATAAAATAATAAGTCAACTAATTAAAATAAACAATCTAACTAATAATGAAACTAATTAAATATTTTGAAATCTAAAATAATTATTAGAATAATCTAATTGAATTTCTTTTATCAAATTAATGTGAAGAAAAGAATAAATAAAATTATAGGAGAAGTAATAAATAGAATCTTCCAGATTGTTTTTAAAATCTGTGTTAGTTTGGGAATGACATGTTTAAAATGGCTGGATGATATTTTCTTTCCTGAGAATATGAAAATTTGTTTGGGAAGTATATCTCCTAGGAGAAAATCGTGGGAGCATTGTTAAGCATTCCAAAATTTGTGATCCCTTATATGAGAAAATTCCCTCTCAACTCTGAATCCCCCACGTTTTCTCTCCTATTGATTTCTCTCCTTCCCCTCTCAGCTTCCTTTTCCCTTCCAAGTCTACAATTCCTCCCCTGTCTCGCTGTGCCACCGCCGTCGCAGCCACGTGCCACCTTTTTGTAACATGTTAGCTAAAACATATTATACTTATTACCTTTTTGTATAAGATATATAACAAAATTAGTTATATATATATATATATATATGTATGTATCAGCTTTTAGATAATATATAAAACAGCTTTTATAATATATAATGTATATGTTTTAGCTGTTATATAATAGAACACTACTTTTATATATAAAATCTATGCTTTTATAACAGCTTGTATATATATATGTATATAATATATATGCAACAATATTACAGCGGCCAATACCTGCAATACAAAAAAAAAATTCAACAGCATAACTACCTTGAACTTTGAGCCAACACTTTGCTTCTGAGGCTCACACACACCCAAAGGACTAGCAGGTTTATGAAATTGGTTAAGAATATTGGAGGCAAACAACTGAGGGAGCCGGCAACTGCATGATGAAAGGAGTTGGATGGTATCAGAGTGCAGTGGATCTCTGTTCTTTTCCAAGAAGCCACTTGTGTCATACAGAACCTAAATAATGATATTAAAAAAAATACTTCAAGTGTAAGTACTGACAACTGTAAAGGTCCAAAATCCTTATCCAAGTAGAACAAAGACAACCAAAAAGTAAAGCATCATGGTTGTCATTGTAGATATACCAGCTCTACCAAGATGAGGAAATTCTATTAAAAAGTGAAATCAAACAAGTTCTATCTAGGCATGTTTTCCAAGTAAACTAGCTTCTGTTAATTAACAAAAACTTTTATTTGGTTTGAAGCTAGCCATATTTCTTGAAAAGGCAGCAAGATTCCACAAGGATAAATTTTTAGAAGCAGAAAAGCATTTTTGTATTCCAGTTCGTACTGTGGACACCATGACAGGCAGTGTAGCTCTGAGAATCATCTGAATTGTTGCCTTAAGTGTGGGCATGTACATGCATATATACATATCTATGAATATCATAAGCCATTTTCTTAGTTTTACATTCAAATTGAAAAAAAATCACTCAATAAATTACATCATGATGACCCCTGTATTCTAATATACCGGGCCAACAAGGTCATCGTAAGATTACAATAATTGACATAATATAAAAAGTTGTTTACCTGTTAAATTAGCTGATATCTGAAAACATTACATTGTCTGATTAGGATGCTCTAGGAATGAGTGGATCAAAATTTTCAAATAATATTTTATCACCAAAAAAAATGCTAGAAGCAAGGTCCATTGTGGCCAAAAGAAGAAAGTGCAAAGGGAAGATTATCCGTTATGAACTTGAATTCTTCTCAAATTTGCAGTTATTTACATTTTTATTGGTTCATAGTTGCAGTTGCATAATGGGATCAAACGATGGATCTTTAGGACTTGACAGGGAATGAGAATAGTGCCAGAAAAAAGGATTAACATGCTTTCAACTTGAGACTCTAGTGCAGAAATCTCTTTCCATCTCTCTTAACACAATCAGACAAAAATGTGTGATATAAATGCAAGTTGTCTCAAGCATAAAAATTGTTTAATAGTAGTTAGTTATTACTCATTACATTCATCTTTATTATTCTGGAAATAGTACACTACACACCTTAGCGGAGTCAAAAGAATTGACTATTTGTGCTGTAAATTTCTTATTAATTCCACCTAACCCGTCTAACATCTTACCTCTGCAGCATAATGGCGAATACTAAAAGCGCCACCTCTTTCTCCTCTAAAGAAAGGGTTACGATTCAAGTGTTGCTTAAGCTTATTGGCAAAGGTCAAGTCAGTGGCTTTGGGGAAATTTGATTCCTCGTCCAACAAAGATATCAGCCCTATAGGTTTCTGCAAAATGAACAGAGTGAAACCATCAACACAAAGGCCACCATATATGAGCAAGTGACTATAAATATGAAAAGCCTACAATTGTGTTCCATATAATAAGGTTGTTATCGAAAAAATGAGAACTCAACGCAATTTACAGTGGGAATTTTCAATCTTTTATATTTTTGGCATCTTCAGTTTATAAGAAAGAATATTACAATAAGAGCATGGCTTTCAAGTATACACAACAGGTTACACCAAACGCATCACAAAGACACATGCGATACGATATACAATGCTCCACAAAACCAGTGTAAAACTCCAATATACACAAGACCTAACTTTTTTTTAGCTTGGTAACCTCTAGTCTGAGGAAAACCAACTATCCGAATGAAGGTTTTTCATCTAGGGTGACAATTGATGAGGTAAAGAGGGTTTGGAAACAGAAATACCTTCTCAAATAAATCCAAACACTCTTGGTTGTCTTCAAACTCTACTTTGGTCCAATCAATTCCATCGGATTCATACTCCTAAAAACAAAATACAAAAGTTGGACAATAACATTTTGAGATATTCAGTTGGCTACACTATCTTCAACAAGCTTCAAAAAACCTGTTGAACTCATAACTGACTACATGACCAGGAAGAGTTTTTCACAAAACCCTGAAATCCACGGGAAAATATCCTCACCTGTGGTTCTCTTTAAGTATATGAATGAAATTGATAATTCAAATCAAGTTATTTTTTCTTTGAAAAACTTTTTAAGGGAAATAAGAAACCAAAAGGAAGAAACTATTGAATCTTTATACATAGTTCTCCAAAAAAAGCAGCAGAATAGAGCTGATATGCTCACCTCCTGCTCCAGTTTAAACAGATGCCGATTGAAATGTTGTTGCAGTCTCTCATTTGCATAGTTTATACAAAATTGTTCAAAGCTATTTTTCTGAAATTTAGTGGATGAAATCATCACATGTTAATCAAGTGCACTGCATTATAAATATCAATAAATAGACAAATACAAGTTACAAACCTTAAATGACTCAAAACCATAGATATCTAGGATACTTATGGATCTCCCAGTACGCTTTTTTCCAAACACAAGCAACGTATTAATTTCTTTGACCAGCCAGTCAAACAAGCTTGCATAGATGAATTTTGCCAAAGCATCTCTTTTATCAATTGCCTAAGTAGAAGAAAATTACAGGTTCAGTATCATTAGCATGTGGACTGAGTACTATTTGTGTATGCACATCCGCATATAAGTATCTATGCATACATTAACA
>JAUTBS010129232.1:0-12508 GCA_032361285.1 Aequorea victoria | reverse complement strand
AAAAGTTTGCCATCAACCCATTCACCCCCCCTTTGGGTTGATTGTACCTAAGCTCAAACACCTTAGTGTACCCAACACTTTCATTTTGAGATCTTATGATCACAATTGAATTGACGGAGTTTGTTCGATTAAGACTCGATTGTCTTTCTACAAATGTCATGGTTACAACAAGTAATGCACATCAGCCAAAAGGGCTTTCTCCCGGCAGGAAAACTTTTCGGCGCCGCAAGACGGGGGGGGTTACCTACAACATCCAATGTGGTGGCTTTTGTCGACAAAGACTTTCTGCCAGAAGGGCCAAGCCATAACAAGCCTCTACATGATATTTGTGGAATGCATGCAAAAATGGGTTTCGGTAGTCTTAGTGGTCAACGGTTCGGCATTGAATGTATGTCCATTACGCACTGTCCTATGCCTAGGCATGCTGATGTATTGTATTTTGTCTAGAAAACTTTGGACCTGCTATCCACCAATTGGAATAAGCTATCTTCGTTCTATGATATGTTATCCACCAATTGGAATAAAGATATCCTTATCTAATGATAGGCTATCCCTGTTATGATTTTGGATCTTCTAATCTCCATCATTCTTATTGTACCATAATTGACATTCATACATTTGGGTTCAATGAGGCTTAATTATAAACTAATGATTGATGGGTAGAGACCGGCGTAATTGTCGGGCGAGGTGGATGCCTAATCCATTTTGACTTCGTACCTTAGCCTCTGAGCTGAGTTATTTGGTAATGAAAGGATTAGGACTTGTCTAAAATGAAGTTATTTCAAGAAAATGGTTCTTAAACCTTAAAACCAAGTTGTGACACTTGTTTTAAAAAACATGTGGCTTTTAATCTCTAGCTATGTGAGAAAATTATAAAATAGTCAATTAATTATATGTGAGATTTTTCAAAATTAAATTAATCCATTAACTCTTGGCTTCGAAATAAAAACCTAGTTGATCATTAATTTATGATTTGAGTGAGTATCCATCGAGCCCAAGAGAATTGGAGAGAGTTAGCCTGCAGTAACCGTATCCTCATATCCTGATTTCGATAAGAAAAAAAGAAGATAGGCCTCTAGATTTTCATCTGATCTTTTTCAACCCGCTCACACCCGATATATACCCATTCGAACCATGGATTAATGATCAATTATCTTTTTTTATTCTGAATCCATGAGTCAATGGATTAATTTAATTCTTAAAAAACCCACATCGAGTTCAATTGACTATTTTTCAATTTTTTCACATAGTTAGCGATCAAAAATCATAGGTTCTTTTGAAATAGGAGTCGCTACTTGGTTTTAAGGTTCAAGAACCATTTTCTCGAATAACTCCATTATAGATAAGGCTCAGCCCTTTCATTACCAAAGAATTCGGTTCGGAGGCTAAGGTACGAAGTAGGAAGGAATTAGGCACCCACCTCGCCCGACAATTACGTCGGCCTCTACTCATCAATTATTAGTTTATAATTAAGTTTATTTGAGCCTAAATGCATGAATGTCAATTATGGTACAATAAGAATGACAGATATTAGATGATCAAAAATCAGAACAGTGATAGCCTATCCTTTGATAAGGATATCCTTATTCCAATTTGTAGATAACTTATTCTAGAACAATGATAGTTTATCTGCAAGAGAAACAATCTACCATTTTTTATTATTTTTTATTTCTATAAAAAAAAATTCCTAAGGCTTGAGTAGGATCGTGGAGTCCCCTCTCGAGATTTTAATAAGAGATGATAAAATGGAGTAAAAAGAAAAGAAAATATGTGAATTTGAAAAAATTACTAAAAATTTGAAAGGAATAGGGTCCCTTCCTCCTTTTTAGGATTTTCAATTTTCTTGAAGAAAAAAAAGTGATTTTTATTAAGAAGGGTTTTTAGAAAATGGTGATTTAATTAAAAACGAACTCCTAAAATTTTGGAATGGGTCGAAGGCTTATCCATTTTTTTTAGAGTTTTCATTATTTTTGAAAATATAATGATTAACACTTTTTTTTTTGAAAAAAAAACTTTGTTCAATTTTTTTATTTAACAAAATGATTTAATTTTCCATAAAAAACACAAAAATATGAAAAATCATCATTTTGTGACAAAACTCTGATTTTAAGAATTTTCAAATCTGAACGCGCATTCACAAGGATTCATCATCATCTCGCCATTGAAAGCAGATTAAACACACAAATACAGATACATGTGATTTAAAGCAAAGCAACTATTCACAAGATTAAAAAAAAGGAGGATATAACAAAGAAAAACAACATGAATATTATGAATCCGTAAAAATACATAATGAATCGTCGTTCGCAACTATCATATTATTTACATAACTCAAAAATTAGAAAAAACAATTAAATACAATGACGAGAATCGACGATTCACTAAGTATTTCTTAAATTTCAAGATATTCATGTTCCAACCATACGAACAAAACGATAACGAAAAAGAAACGATGATTACATTATAAAGATATTAAATGACGGTACGACAATCAATCATTTTTTGTATTTAAATAAAAATAAAGATTTTTAGAAAATATGAAAGATTCGCGGAACGAATGCCTATTTAATCACTTTATAGTATAGATCGTATATATGAACTTTAAAAATAGAGAAAACAAAAAAGATTCCTTCGAACACAAAATTTGATAATTCGCCAGTATGATCCGTTGATCGCCCTCACTTTTATTACTTTTGAATTCGTCATTGAATATCGTGTCGATTGAGCCATCATTTTGGGAAACTAGAATTATGGGATCATCTATTTTAGGATTTCTACGGCTTTGAGACTTGAAGAATTCTGAGATTTGAGAATTTTTCGAGTCTGGATCGCTAGGAGTTTGAGAGAATAATTCAAAAAATTAGATTAGTCTGGGGTTTTCTGCGCTTTTGTACGTGTCCCTAATTCTCGGAAGGGTCTTCGTTTATATAGAGAAGTTGGTGGAGTCAATCCCGAACTCCTTCGATGATTTTTTTGGGATTAAGATAGGTCTCGGGTGGTCAAGATAAGCCAAAATCGCAGAACACGAGTCAGAATGCTAGGACTGGGGAAAAGCTAGTTGGCTTTCCTAGATGGCATGTCCGACCAACTGTGGCTGCCCCATGGGGTGCTTAGGTCGGTCTATTATTCCAATGGGGCGTTCGAGTTTTTTTATTTTTATTTTTTACATTTTTGGATATGTATTTAAAAAAAAAGAAGTCCAAAGGCCAAAAAAACTCTTAATTTTTGAAAAAACAAATTATTTAAAAGAGTACCAAGCCCAAGGGACACTTTATTTTCTTTTAAAAATAATTTTTCTTGATTTTAAATCGAATTTTGAATTTCTTTAAAGCTTTTTTAGATTTAAAATATTTTAGAAAAATGTTTGGGTCCTTGGGCTCAAGGGTGTGTTTGGCAGGATTTTTGGATTAAAAATTGGTTAAAGATTCTTTTGAAACTATTTTGGAATTAAAACAAGGTTAGAGATTTTTTTTGAAAATATTTTGGAATTAAAATAGAACTAGGGATTTTTGTTTTAGAAAAAGGTTTTTGAAGGACTAGACGGTCTCGGTTCTTTAGACTACCAAAAATTCAGCTCTCCTGACTTGATATTCGACATGTCATGATTCTAGTTTTCATCATCGAGCTCGGATCATACTGATGGGTTTAAGTATTAGGACCTAACAAAATGGTGTGTCTACAAATATCCATCTTTGACAAATCTCATCCCGTAACTAGTTGGGATGAGTGAATGTCAAAGAATAGAAATAAATTTTTTTATCATGGCACTAATACTTAGGCAAAAAAAATAAAATATCATGAAAATGGTCGTACTCTGACTTTGTCGAACTGCCTACGTATCCCTTTGCAAGGGATCAGACCAGCATAGCTCATGGGGAAATGAAAAGACAATAAAGCAAAGCGAATAAAAACTCAAGTTTAAAGTCGCTGAGGATTGAGTTTGATTTTGATTTTAAGGTCCGGGGGACCGAAGTTGAGTTTGATTTTAAGGTCCAGGGACCATTTGAGGGAACCGTTTAAGGTCTGTGAGACAATTTGAATTTAAGATGTAGAGGACCAAGAGAGGAAACCATTTAAGGTATGAGGAACCATTTTAACCATTCAAGGTCTGGAAAACTATTTGAGCAAACTGTTTAAGGTATTGGGGACCATTTGAACCATTTAAGATTTGGTAGACCATTAGAGGGACCCGTTTAAGATTCGGGGGGACCATTTGAACTGTTTAAGGCCTGAAAGACCATTTGAGGGAATCATTTATGGTCTGGGGGACCATTTGAACAACCTAAGATCTGGGCGATAATTTGAGGGAACCGTTTAAGGTCCGGAGGACCATTTGAGGGAACTATTTAAGGTTTGGGAGTTCATTTGAATTTTAATTTAAGGCCTAGGGGACCAATAAGAGCTTGAATTTAAGGTCCAGGGAATTGAAAGGAGCTTGAGGGTTTGAATCTACAATCTTGGATTTTGAGTTCAAACTTGAATCTTGAATTTTAATTTTGAATTTGAGTTTGGGTTTGAATTTTGAACTTTGATTTTGAGTTCGAGTTTGAATTTTGAATTTTGAGTTTAAGTTCGAGTTTGAATTTTGATTTGTAAGGATTTGAATGGGGCATATTTAAGATTATTTGAGTTCGATTCGGGGTGTGAATGATGAGTCTTTGAACGCCGGGGGTAAAAAGGGGAAATAGGGTTCGGTCCAAGGAAAGGCCGGTCCAGCACAAAGTGCTCGGACGGAGGCCATGGTTGGTCAGTCCACCACAAAAGGAAAGTCGGACCAACTTTCTCGGGTTCTTGATTTTTTTTGTGTTGGGTCGAGTTAAATCTGTTAGTGGGGGTCTTTTAAAGCCTCAGAAATTGTTCCTTGTTCTTCATTTGTGTCATTCCAAAACTCTCCAACTTCTCTCTAGAATTATTTCTCCCTAAGATTTGGTTGAAAATGTCTTCTACCAGGAGCTCGAAAGAGGAGTATAGCTTCCAAAGTCGGGTTCATCCTGTAAAGATCCAATTTTTCATAACCCTAGGATTAAAACTCCATAAACCCTAATGATAGTAGAGAAATGAAATTCTTGAATTAAACCTAATGAATTTAGAAGAATGTTGGGTCTTCCAAATCACAAACCAAAGATAGGATTTTGGGCCTGAGTCCAATATGAAATTTTTAGCCCAAAGTCTCATAAACTAAATTAATGGGCCCAAATTTAATTATAGAGCTCAAATTATTAAATTAAAGCCCAAATAAGAATAGAACTCTTAGAAATTCTCATATGGCCTAAACTTTTACCCAAAATCAAAATGGGGCCCACAAGAATTTTCAAAATATAAAATAAGAAAAATAACACATTATGACATCACCCAAACAAGCCCTAGCCGGCAGGCCCTCTCTCCCCATGAGAGTGGTGTGATGTGACATGTGATGTGACAATTTTTGGAAGAAAAAAAAATAAAGGAAAGAAAAAGTGATGGGACTTTAACCAATTTTGGAAGCAACTTAATTCTAAGACTCCAACTCTTTTTCTCTCCTAATTAATTTATTATAGGAGATATTTATACACATAAATATACTTCAGGAGAAAAAGAATACATGAAATAACTAAATTAAGAAAGAAAACTAGTCAAAGAAAGAATAGTAACAAGAAAGACTTTTTGCTAAAACTCTTGTTCTCATCATTCTTGATTTGATCACACACTTCCATCAACTATTTTTCTCATGTAATCAAGTTCTTTTTTGAAATATTTGGTTGCTAAAAGAAATCATCAAGATGAGAAGACTTGAATGGACTAATTAAGAAAAGAAAATATAAAAAAAAAACCATGTAATTTTCTCTCTCTTCCTAGCCTATAAATAGGACCCTTCTCCCATTCTTTTTCACAACAATTTCCCATCCTCCACTCTCTCTCTAGCTCGGCATCCTTGAGAGAGAAATAAAGGGAAGAAAGGAAACAGAAAGAAAAAGAAGAAAAAGAAAAAGAGGAAAGACAATAAAGCTAAATCCTAAAACTTCTATTGATCAAGACTAAACAAGTAAGAGACTTTTTGAACTCTCCTTTTATATCCTAATATCATCTTCTTAACTTCAATCCTCTCTAAGATAAAATAAATATGGAGAAGAATGGATAAAAATGAAGATGAATCATGAAAACAAGAAATGGATGTTTGGAAACTTGTTTAGAGAAACTTTGTAAGAACTAAACACTAAGAAAAAATAATGTAAGAAATGTAAGGAACCTTATTATGAACATATTATATTGTTATAATGTGTTTGGATGTGTTAAAATAGGAGAAGTTGATATTTGTATGATATTGTGTAAGAATTATCAAAACAGTGTTGTTTTTAAACCATTCCAAAAACTTTCGTGTGAACCAAATAACCCCCAAATTAAAATATGTTTCAAATAGAGTCTCTTTAGAATGTCTTGAGTGTGTGATTTTTAGTTGGACCCCAAAAAGTATTTTTAAACCTTTATGCTATTTTAGAAATTTCTATGACAGTGATACAGAATAACAGCCCACTTTGAACTCATGTAGATTATTCTATATAAATTCCCATGAGATGAGCCACCTATCCAAAGAATTTTCTATGGGTCTAGTTTCACCCCTTGTTTACAGAATTCACTTTGGAATTATATATTTCGAGATATCATGTTCTTCCCAAACAGACTTCCTTTTCGATAGATTGTTTTGTAAAACATTTTGAGCCCTCTTATTTTCGCAACCAGTTCTCGGGTTCATCATGAAACGTTTATCTAACATCATAATAGAGCTCTCTGTAAATTTTCAGAATTTTCCAGTAATATTTGTTATTTTTAAAGTATTTTAACAGATGTGTGGCAGATTCTGAAATTCTAATTTTGTTAGAAAATAATGTGTTTAAGGCTTCACCTATCCCTAAGACATGTTTGTTTCTTTTTAACATCATCCATGAGTATGAACAAGTTTTCATGACTGAGATAAATATTGTATGATCTTAGAATTGTGTTGTAACATCTCTCATGCATGACCTGAGTCTGAGATGGGGATATTCACCTTGTGTCTAGCTTGACTAGTGTTGGTTATTGATGGAAAGTGGTTATATTGGACAAGTGCACATGTTTTGTGACTTGGGTATATGATCTTGTGATGGAGTGGGCGGTGTCCCTTCCATGTTGTAACCTGATGATGGGTACAGTAGTTTCTATGGTGCACTGTGTCGGACCTATGGACTTAACAGTAGACTTGTCATGACTCATTAGGGATGTGGTTTTGGGGCACAATGGTCGGCAACGAACTGAGTTCGGACTCTTCACCTGGCTGTATCCCACCACGCTCTGGAAATTCATGAGCTAGTAGAGTACGTCATGATGCTATGGCTCATGGTGTGACAAGGTGGGTCTTAAGATCGGTTTTAGCCGAGGGCCCTTATGAGCCAGTTTGAGCATTTAGCTCGCTACGATTCATAGCCTGCAAACGAGGAGCTGGATCGTGACTTTCTGGGTGTTTTATTTCAGAAGTCATAGGATTGTGGTTGAGTGTTATGATCCTTTCAGCGTAAAGGAATCATTGTCTAGAATCAGAGTTTCATCATTATGTATATCATATTATGTACTATATCTTGCTGCTATGTAATATGTGTTAGAAATATTGGGTTTAAGAGTTTTTTTTTGGGCTTTACAGCTCACGGCGTTGTATGCCAGGAACTGAAGAAGAGATGATGATCGAAGATCCCGTTGAGGAGTATGTTGAGCCGTGACTCACCTGAACAGGCGGCATCCGTGCTGGAAGAATTTATATTTTTGTAATTTCCTTTAAACTGTTGTGGAATGTAATATACTCTTTAAACAGGTTATGTGATGGATGGAAACACAAACTTTATTACCTTACGATAAATATTCAATTATGATGGATGTTTGTTGTTAGAATAATCATATGTACTATAATTACGTCTCTTGGCGAACCGAATTTTTGGGGCGTCACACATCCTTTCACTCGGCCCTTCATCTGCTCATTACTCTTGAGAAAAAATGCTTTTGAGCAGGGTTTACTCTTATGGAATGTCGGGAATCATTTATCACATGCCGCCTATAACCATGTGGTGAGTGATTCTTTGATTTTGTTACTTGAATTTATTTATTGTTTTAGATTTGGGGTTGATTTATGTTCTTGATAGGTTGTTAATCATGGATAGGGCTTCAATGTTCATTAATGTTTATCCATCAAATGTTGGGTTGAAAGGGATTTAGTTGAGTTTTCTTGAAATTACCCTTGATTTGTGCAATGTATTTGAAGTTATTCTTGATTTGTGCAATGTATTATTGTTGAATTTTGAATGTATGTATTTATTGGGTTTGAAGATATAAAAATTGGACATTTATCTTGGTGTTGAGAATATGCATGTCAAGTGTTTGTTGAAATGTGTCAAAGTACTTTTATGCCTTTTGTAATGAAATTTTTGGGGCTTTTGATTTTTTTTATTGTAATATTAGAATTTTAAAGGTTATTGTGATCGATTAGCTCATTTGAACATGTGGATATGTGTTGGGTTATGTCTTTGATTGAGTTCTTGTGGCTTGTATTGTCTGCCATGTTGTGTGCTATGTTGGGGGCAAATGGGCAATGTAGTGTGCCATGTTAAGGGCAAGTGTGCCTTGTTGGGTTGTATATGTTTTGTTGGGTTTCAACGTTTCAGATTGTGCAGCAAGACTCTAGTGAAGTAGATTTTGTAATTTTTACATCGAATGGTCAATGTAGTTGCAATTTTTCATGAAATGCTCGGTTGTATGCTGTGTGATTGACAAAATGCTTGTGGGACCTTGAATTCGTGATTTTTGTTGCATGCTAGATGCTTGTATGGTCGTAAATTGGTGAATGATTTTGTTGTCCATTTTTTTTAATTTTTTAGTTTTTAAGGCTGCATGAGCAGTTTAAAGCGCTACAGGCATATCAATAGCACGCTATCATGGTATCAAATCTTACCTATTTTCATGCAGACCAATGTGATTAATGCCGATTTTGGCCCATTCATGGATTCCTTGGCCACCGCCCGAAAGGACTGAGTGTTATTGAATGCCTTGGTGGAAAGATAGTGTGATACTACCAATACCTTCCATCTTTCCTTTGATGAGATGACATTGATGTCGTTGGATTTTAGCCTGATCACAGGACTTCATGTCAACGGTAATCCTTTACCTCTTGACCCAGATATTCACCAGTATGATGGGGTGTGGGAGTATTTTTTTGGGATTGAGTCCCCTTTTCTGGGGTATGATCCGTTCCTTACTCTTTCTTCTATAACCATTTCTATGACCTTGCTTGTGGCAACGCCAACGATATCCTCTACCATTTAAGGGCCTTTTTATGTTCATGCTAGGGCGACTCTTTTTTCTAATTTTGATAGTTCCATCTATTTCTTACTAGCCTTGAGGGACATTGATCGCATTCATGAATTTGATTAAGGTGGTGTTGGTTTTGCTACAAACTATGGTTATATAGATGTCATTTCTCAAGGGTCCATTTAGCCTATTGGGGGCTTTTAGCAGGCTTCGGAGGTATCTCATTTTCATGTATTTTGTTTTCCCATCTCGTTGCTTCTTCTCACTATTGGTGAGAATTCTGTGCAAATGTGGTGCTACGAGTATATGACATTTTTGGCTCTGAAGTTGTGTAATGGATGGCCTAGAGGGGGTGAATAGGCCTTTTCAAAAGAATTATCAAATTTTAAACCGTTAACTACCTTAATTACTTTAAATATAAAACATACAATATATATAGAAATTCATCCACATAAAAGACAGAGAACTTTTATGTGGAAAACACAGGATGAGCAAAAAACACGATTGCTAGCCAACAACAAATCCATTAGTCAAGAAGCATATACAGTGAGCAAGTTTAGTGACTTATAACCAATCACTTAGGAAGCATTTCACTTGACTCCCAACCACAAACATCTAGCTCTTTCTCCACACTGACTGTGGTTTCAATCACCGATCGACCAGCTTCTTGATCCTAGATCCTCGTACTACGGTTTGAACCGTTCTCCACTCTAAGGTGGCTCTGGAACACTTCTCAGCCTTAACGTACTGAATATTATAAGAGCACTCAACCTCACTCTTACAGAATGATTTCTTTCAAAAAGAAATGTTGAGTGAGACTTCCAATCTTAAAACATAGAACTCTAATAGCTTGGAAAAAGAACATAGATCCAAAAATTTATCAAGATTGATTTCGATCTATGCTTATTGAAATAAATAAGAGAAACTCTCAAACTCTGTATACTGTCTCACTTCATTGATCTACTAAGTCTTTCAAAATCACTTCTTTATATAGGCAATCCAAGTGATTGAAAGTCTTTACAATCATAAATTTAAGCATGCTTGAAGAGTGAAATCATATCTCATCGAAATCTAATCGAAATGTGATCCATAACAATAGCTAAATATTTAAAGATCAGGCTTCTACTCGAAGCTGGCTTGAAAAGCAGCTCTAGCTAATCCTTCGCTCGAAGTCTCGCTCAAGCGACCCTTCGAGCAAAGGCAAAATTATGCATTTTGTTGGTTTTTTGCCTCAAATGTTTTACAAAACATATTACAAGAACTTTGGTTAGCATATATGTGATTTGAATTTAGTTTCTTGAGCACTAAATGGATGTGTATTAAAGAGAATTTGAGATGACTTGATGAGCGTCTTGAAGGTGGGCTTGAGCCAAGTTTCAGGCAAGTAATCCAGAACGTCATTTTCTTGATCTGTCAAAGTTATGATATGCTATCCATTTTTTTCCAAAGCAATCTAATCTTCTTCAAAGTAATATAATCTTTTCCAAAGCAATCCAAAAGATCATATTCTCATAAATAGAAGCATGCCTGAGTGATGGTTTGATTATGTAGCAAACAACATAGGGTTGTAACAATAGAAATCCTAAAATTTTGGCATTTTTGACTTAAGCTTCTCTTTTAATCTGATGTATGCCTATTGAATTGATTCTCAATTAAATGGTGAAGAATTCTAATAAGATTTGGAATAAGTCCTGCAATATAACAATATTTCTCATTTTTTCAAGCATTAAGATTAATTAAAGTATAAATAAAATATATTCAAGTTTTGTTGAAGTTATGCCAATATAAGAACACTAATAGGTTCCTCCAAATAATCATAAGATTTTGAACATTTTCCCTCGGGCTCTGAGATGGGTCAAAACTGCCATGGGTGACCGGCTTACGGGCCATAATTTATTTAAGAATCGTGGTATGTTGATTTTCTTAACTTCTGCCCAGGTGATTGATCATTCTTGCATTGTTCCTTGTCGATTTTGAGTTGTTTTTGCAAATTTTTTCATCATTTTTCCTATGTCAGGTAAATTGGGCTCCCTAGGATCTAAATGACTTGCAGGGTGTGGCCATTATTTCATGGGAGGCTGCTATAAGGAGGATTTTGTTGGAAGGTCCATTCTGCAGAGAGTGGTATCTAGGTGAGAGGCTGTCTCACCAGTCTCTTGGTACTTCAATCTTACGGGTTCCACTCCCTCCTTCTACTTTTATAAAGAATTAATTTTTTTTTAGAGGGTGATGACCTGGACGCAGCCATGGCAGGATATGATGCAGCCTACTTTCTAGGCAGAGGATTTTATGGGCAGTTCGTGAGGAATCGTCTGATGCCCCCATTTGATTACGGAGCCAAGAGTCTCGAGTTGGTAGCACGACACCTTCTTCTAGAATGGCCCATTCATCTAGGAGATCTACTTCAAGTCACTCTTCTTGGCTCCTGACGGTGCTATGGTCTATTGATCTCCCGAATGAGTTTGGGAACATGATAGAGAGGCATTATTCACCGATCCCATAGACTAATTTTGGGATGCCTGATTCTATGATAAATGTACTTTTCTTAAAGTTTATCTCATTGATGAATTGTCTCTCCTCTTGTTTGGATTTTCCTGTAGGTGCTCTGGTCTTTTGTGGATCAGGTTCTTCACTCCTTTTATTTGTTGCGCAGCTTTTTTCGGAAGCATGAATTTTTTTAGAATGCCTCATATCAGAGTTCCACTTATGCCAGTGTGAGGGTTGCTGATCCCGTGGTCCGACGACATGCCTCTAGTACTTGGCGCTCCTCTGACATTCCTCGGCCTGTGCTCGAGCCGAGCTTTGAACCTACCACATCAAATGATTTAGATGATGATTTTATCATGAATGTGCTACCCAATGTAGTTTTCTCAAGCCGCTGAACAAGATCTAAAAGGAACCGCAAGTGACTGATTTCTCTTTAAGTTCCTTATTCTTTTATTTTGGGTTTCTAATGATGAACAAATCAGGTGTTTGACAATTTTGAACTTTGATGGGTGCATGTGGTTGTTTTATTCTCTTTTGTTTAGATGGAAATGTGGAATGGCGAACTTTGGGTGTTTTAGAGAGTGATTTTGTATTTAGTGACAGTTTGAATTTTAAATTTTGTGTTTGCATTTAATGTGAGATGAATGTTTGAGTTTGAATTTGATTTTAATGAATGAGTTTGAATTTGAGATGAATTTAGGTTTGATGTGTTTGA
>JAUTBS010129121.1:0-12510 GCA_032361285.1 Aequorea victoria | reverse complement strand
CTAACACCTCAAGCTCCCATGTTACTTCCATAATTCCATAGCATTCCCAAAAGACCTTTACATACCAAGCTCCAATAGCAGTAGGATTTCATTCCCCTCTCTCCGAGACCATAATTGGCCGCTCAGTGTAAGTCTGGTTATCTTCAAAGTCCAAGCTCTCATCAAGACCAAAGATACGGTCCTCGTCAAGTGGTCACTGTCGTTGGAGAAGTTCGTGGAGAACGCAATCTCCAACCCTCTGCGCAAAACCTGGAGGCACCTCCAGTCTAACTTTCCTATTTCTGACCTGCTCTACCACACGTAGTGGCCCGAAATAGTAGAACGCATAAACCGGCGTCTTCCACCGGTAACGTACTAGTAGAGCCACTTTGGCATAAACAAATGTGCCTACTGAATACTCTTGGGGAGCATCCATCTGTCGCCACAGGAGGGGAATCTCATTATCTTCCTCAGCAGGGGTGGGTACTCCGGATCTATCGCCTCATTGTGCGCCCCATCTGATTTGGCATCGCTCAACTCGTCGTCAGCACCCTCGTCCATGTCCTCTGCGGGAAACCAAGCTAGGGGCTCTATGTCTAAGGGCTCCTCCATCCCCCACGCCTCAGGCAATACCTCATCGTCGAGGTTAATATCCTCCTCAATAAACTCCTCGGGATCAGACTTTGAGTCTGAAGACATCCTACAAAATGTAAAATAATAGACTTAGTTCATATAATAAAGATTTTGTCCATAATTTATGCATAAGTGTTAAAATATAGATTTAAGACAGAATTTTTGCTAGACGATCGCGAGATTTCTCCGTAACTCATGCCTAAGGTTCACTAAACCTAGGCTCTGATACCAAGTTGTAACGCCCCGAAATTTCCGGTTCGTTAAGAGATATAATAATAGTATTTAAGGTTATACTATGACAAACATCCCACACTTGATTAATATTTAACATATAATAATAATAAGTGTTCCTACAATTCACATTGTACCCCTGTTTTAAATATTACAAGCTAACAAAATAAAACTAAAACTTAATAAAAATTACAATCGGCATTAAGCCATGGCTCGAAGCAATCTTCTTCCTGCTCCTCTGGTACAGATCCTCCCTCATAACCTGGCATGAAACGCCATGAGTTACGAAGCCCAGAAAAAATCTCCCGAACTAAATATTTCTATACTTAAATACATACACAGATATAACAGGATATGATATGCAGAAATGATGAAACTCTAAAACTCAACCCAGACTCCTTTACGCCGAAAGGACCTGAAGAAACACCCGACCACCACCCGACACTTGGATACTAACAACTCACGAACTTTGCAGCTGGAACTTGAGCAGTTTAGGCCGCCAGACAGTCGGACATAGTTTCCCCGTATACAGGTTATGAAACGCAGCGAGCTCCCAGCTCCAACTGGCTCATAAGCCCCCCGGCTAGAAACAAAGCTTCACATATGCAGGTTATGAGATGCAGCGAGCTACATGCTACGACTGACTCATAAGCTCCCCGGCTAGAACTTATCCCGAAGACCCACCTTGCCACACCATGAGTCGTAGCCGAGTGACATACCCAACTAGCTCATGAATGTCCAAGGATGAAGTCCTTGACTGCTGCGCTAAAGTCTTAGTTCAACACGGTGCATCAACAAAACACGATACATATCAAATGGTCACAACATGGAAGGGATCCCACCCACTCCATCACAAAACCACAATCTCAACCCAAGTCACATCCACGTGAGCTTGATAACAACCAACACAAGGTTTAATGACAAATCATCCTAGCCGAGCTAGACACAAGGTATACATCCCATCCCACCCAAAACCAAGTCCATGCATGAGATAATCCATAACGTGAGTGGAGATCAAAATATACATATTCCAGCCATAAACAAGCATTTTAACCCATAGTTTCTACTTTAAACAAGAAAAAACAAGACTTGAGGCAAGTAGAGCATTAAACACTTAGTTCTCATAACAAAATGAAATTCCAGAATCTTCCACAGTGCTTCTAAAATACTGTACAATTATCAAACATTCATGAAAACTTCTGAAACTTTACAAAGGACTACATAAAGGTTTTATCTACATTTGTTATGAAGAGACCGAAAACTGGTTGTGAATAGAGAAGGGTCTAACAATTAATGTAACAGGGACTGTCGAAATAGGGACCTGTTTGGAAACAACGGTATATATCAAAATGTACTAACTGAAAATGAATTCTGTAAAGAGATGGTGAAACTAGACTCATAGATCTATCTTTGAATATGTGGATCAACATAAGGGAATTTTTGTGGAGAGCTATATGAAGGTTTAAAGTTGACTATGAATCTCCCTCACTTGTCACAGATTGTTCTAAAATGTCAAAGGGGTCCAAAAATACATTTTTAAGCTTAACAAAATATTATACATGCTTAATACATCCCAAATAAGCTATGGTAAAAACAGAGTTTTATTTAAGTCATGTTTCGTTCACACGAAAATTATTGGAAGGGCCTTATTTCAGTTATGTCATTTTCTGTTTTTCATGTTCTCATCAAATCAACATCAACTTCCATTTCTACCCAACTAGAGCATGTCCAAACACATCAAAACAATATCATATAAGCATGTCAAGGTTCCCATTAAGTCTCTATAATATTTTTCCCACATTTAGAGTCCATTTAGAAAGTCCATAGATCAAGGTTTTCAACTACTTCCATGATTCAACAACCTATGTCCATCTTCTTTCATTTTTGATCCATTATTTTTATCTTATAGAGGATGAGAGATAAGAACATGATATATAGGAAGAAATGTAAGGTTCTAGGAGGTTCTTACTTAGAAGTTCTTGATTTGAGAAGTTGGACTAAGTTCTTGTGTTGATCTCCTTTCCTTCCTTCTTTTTCTTCCTTCTCCTTTCTTCTCCTTTTTCTTCTTCTTTTCTTTTCTTCTCCTCTTCTTCCTTCCTTAGTGTGCCAAAATGGGGAGGGGGTTTAGATAGAGAGAGGAGTTGGAACTAATGAGAAAATGTTGGGAAGAAGGGTGCTATTTATAGGCAAAAGGTTTGGTGTGAAAAGTCCAAAATACCCTTCATTAAGTTCCATCCTAACTACCAATTCCAATCTTGTTTCTCCAATCGCATTTCATCCTAACTAAATCTTGGGCTCCAAGTATCCAAGTGCCTTGTTTGGATGCAAAAATACTTTTTCCTTAGGCCATAAGACCATGTTTGGTTTATTAGGGAACAAAGGCCCTAAAATTATGGATCTTGATTTGGCCTTTTCTTTTCTTTTTATTTTAAAACAACAATTAAGTCCCATCATTATAACTCTCATGGGGCTGCCGAATTTGGGACCTTTCGGGCATTTATTTAATTGTTTTATTTTATTATTTCCATAATTAGGTAATTAATGGGGCCCTTTTTAGTTTTTAATTACAAAAATTGGACTTTTAGGTATTTTCCAAGACTAGTTTGTGGAATGGGCTTAAATTTATTTAATTGGGCTTCAAAATTAAAATTTAATCCATTGATTTATTTAATAGGCCCATGGGCTTGAATTTCCATCTTGGAACCTAATCTAAAATCTCAAGTCTGAATTGTGATCTAGGTGACCAAACTTAGAATCTCAAACTTAGCTTAATCTTGATTAAGTTCTAAGTTCAAGTAGCAATTCATTTGATTATTTTAAGTGTTAAACCTTTAATTACACTATTAGGTTTTGTGTGATTCAAATTCTAGGGTTTAAATTCTTTGTTAAACAAGTTAGGGTACGCTTACGCCTAGGTTAAAGTGTTGGCAAAAAACGGGTCTTTACAATAAGAGATAAGGAAAGACACCGCAGATTTATAGTGGTTCGACTGACTCAGCCTGCGTTCACTCTTTCAAGAACCTCTTGTGAAATTTTCTATTATGGAAAAGTACTTACGGGTGTGCTCCAAACTTTTACAAGATCCACACAGTTGCGTTCCAAATTTTCCAAACTTCTAACACTTGTGATCTTTTTCCCTTTATGTGTTACACCACACACAAAGATGAGTAGCAGGTGACTCACCCCTACTTGTACAGAATTGAAGTATGAATTTTGATGTTAGAACACCAAACAATTAAAATCTCCCAATCAGAGTAGATGTATACAAGAAAGCTCTTATGAAAAGAATAGCAAAAAAAATAGAGTATGAACAGATTTGTTGAAATAGATTTCTTTCGGATTTTTACAGAACTTATCACGAACTGATTGTAATGTGACTGATGTCTCTTGAATTTTTCACCAATCAGAATGAGAGTATGAGCTTTAGCTTCTATATTGCGTTCTAAGTTTTGAGTTTTGAATTGAGCGAACACTCCAATTTATAACCTAAAAAAACTAGTCGCGGCTGCCTTTTGATTTTCCTGAATCACGATCTAATCTTCTTTCATAAATCAAGAAACAATCTTCTTTGACTTGATCTGATATGATCTTCAATCATCTCCATAATTAATTTCGATCCACTGACTAGGCGTCGTATTTCAAAATTATTTCTAAAATCATGCTCGTCCTTCCATCTATTCTTCGCGTCAAAATTCCTAAAATCTCATAACTATATAATCCTCGATTTGTGCAGAGATTCTTGGTGATATGATCTTGGGCTGATTTTTAATTATTACCATACTTCAAATCAAACCTTTTTAATCAAAATCAATCATGGAATCATGTTGTAACTGAAACAGATCTTCGTGAGATACGCGTATTGAGATTGCACCCTTGGGTCGACTCACTTGGAGTTGTGTCTACTCAAGTTACATAAAACACGGATTCTTATTATGGTGGGTTGACTCATGTGGAGGATGTGTGAACTCATGTTACTTAAACTTCGGATGTGTCGACTCATGATGAGGTTGTATCGACTCAAAATCCTTAAAATTTGGAATCTTTAATATTGCGTCGACTCATAATTTGGTGGTGTCGACTTAAGTTGATGAGGTCTCAGTTTCTTTCTTAGTCCTTCACTTGTGTCGACTCATGTGATGCTTGTGTCGACTCAGTGCTTCCTCGTGTCGACTGATGCACGATTGATGTCGATGCAGTATCACTGTAGTGGCTTGGGTTGACTCACATTGTCATTGTGTCAACTCATGTTCGTCTGCTAGCCAAAAGTGCTGAGAGCTGTCTCTTGTGTGTTGACTCATGAAGCCATTGCGTAGACTCAAAAGTGATGAATTCTTCAAAATTATTCTAATTTGATTCTGAACTTTATTCCTTTTTTGGGAACTCATTTTATGATTCCTAAAACATCTTAACAACATGTTAAATACATGGTCAACCCCAATCATAGGTGTTAACCGTTCATAAGCAATTTAATTTCTTTGAACAATTAGATTTATATTTAAAAAGATATATTTTATAAAAATATTTGATTTTTATTAAGGTTTTGTTTATTATCATTAAAATCAATAATCACATTATAAACTCTTGGGGATAATAGTCTTGCCCTTAGTTTTGGACGTCTGATTAAACATCTTGGAGATCTAATTGGAAACACGTTGGCGCACAACATTGGTTCTAATTGAAAATCTAAGTGTGTTGATAGATTGGGTGAGATAGCCTTAGTGATCCAGGTGAGTCTATCCGGTTGGGGTACGAGGACTAAAGGAATAGAACTTTTGTTCTAAGTATGTTGATTGGGGTTTGGAGATGACCCGTGAGATCTAATTATGTTTATCAGGATAAGAAGAAGGTTCTAATGAATGAAACATTATTGTTTGGATTATGGAGATAAGCCTAATATTTTGGATGAGCTTGAGAGCTTGAGAGGTCGAGGTGGAAGTGGTAAAGTAAATGGAACTCAGTTCCAAGTGTGTACTTAAAGTTGGAATGATTACTCTAATGGTTGTGTGAGCATGAGAGCTCGAGAAGAAGGTCCTAATGAAAGGAGTTTCAGTTTAAGAATGTGGATATGATTGTGAATAGATACTCTAGCAAGATGAGTGTATCTATTAGCTGAGTTGAAAGTTCTAATAGAATGAGTTTTCGTTTCGAAAGTTGAGTAAGTTGTAGAACTGGGAAGGTTGTTCCCATGGTGTCAAACAGGTTTGTTGAGATGAGAAGATTAGTTTAGTAACTGGATCTTAGTTCAAGATGTGCATACATGGTGCACGTTGAAAGGAAGTTTATCCTCATTAGAGTAAAGATTGTATAACCTTGATAAAGAAAGGAATTAAGTGTCAAGATGGATATTGAGCAAAAAGAAATATTCCGAGTGAAATTTCTTGAAACGAGTGAAATGATTTTAATAGAAAGACTTGATAGTATAGCACATAGACATGGTATATGTCTAGCATGCGTTGGTTGTTAAAAGTCTCATGATAGAGATGAGATTTTTGAAGATGGTGTTATTTTATATATATGCTTGGAAAAGGATGATGTATCAAAAAGAACAAGTATGAGTTCTAAAGTTGAGATGAAAAAATTGAAGAGATGAAAAGATAAGGCGTTGAAGTAGTTTCCCTAACTAGCTTTGAGAACGATGAAATTTCAGGACGAAATTTCTTTAAGGAGGGTAGAATGTAACACCTCGTAATTTTTAAGAATCTAAATTACATTCTATTGTAAATTAAGAAGAAGTCTTACAAGTAATCTTTCTTAAGAATCAAGTTGAGGAGTAAGACATGTAAACCAAGTATATGATTCGTTTGGAAGCCTAAGTTAGAAATTCAAAAAGGCTTAAAAAGAAAACTCGAGTAGGCCTTAAATAAGCTCATAAGCTTTGGTTAAAAATATAAAAAAATGTCTAAGAACCATTGAATGAAAGTCGAGTAAAACGACGCAAGGCGAATAAGCGAATTTTGGCACAACCTTTAACATAGGCCAAAAATATAGGAATTAAAATGGGTAAGTGATGAAACTCTTATGGAAGCATGAGATAAGGTCCAAAATATTATGAGAATTTAGAATATAGAATAAACAAATATATTTGAGCCCAATTAAAGCAAGGCCAAAAGATGAAAAGGTTAAAACAAACATAATGAGGCCTAATTTTGATTAAGCCTCAAAAGATATTTTGTTTGAGATTATGAGTCAAGATAATTTGTGAGTCCAAAATATAAATATAAATATAAATAGACTCAATTATTTAATTGAGTCCTAATGAAAATTAATTTTTAAACCCAAAACAAGAAAGGCTCAAAAACTTAAATTTTGGCCAAAAAATTTAAAATTGGCCCAAAATCTATTTTAATTGTCATAAATTAATTAAATAAATAATAAAATAATTATTGAAAACTTCTAAAAGGTCTCCTTAGCCGGCTCCCCTAGGAGAGGGGGAGTGATGTGATAATTTTCTAATTTAAAGAAGAAGAAAAAAAGGAAGAAAAGATGGTTTCTTTAAGAAGTGGTTTTCTTACCTCATCAAAGGCCCCCAAGTCTTCATTGAATAGTAGAATTATTCATTGAAGAAGACTTGATGAGAGATGATTGAAATGACATAATTAAAATAAAAATAAAAGAAAAATGAAAATGTGTTGTCAAGTACCATTAAAGTAGGAAATATGTTTCCCAAATAAACCAAATAAGGCCTTAAGACTATGGAAACTAATTTATTAAATCAAAACATGGTATTAAAAATTTAGGAGCCCAAGATTTGGTTGTAGTTCCATCTAACTAGAAGAACCAAATATGCAATTGGGAATTTATTTGGAACTAAATGAGGAGCAAAATGAACTTTTCACCTCTAAAATTTACCTATAAATAGGAGACCTTTCCCAAACCTTTTAAAAACATTTTTTCACACTCCTATACCACCTCACATGGTCGGCTAGAGAGAGAGAGAGAGAGAGAGAGAGAGAGAGAGATAAGGGAGAGACAAAGAAGAAAATGAAAAATGAAAATAAGGAAACCTAAAACTAAATCATATGTCATGGAGTAAGGAAGATAATCAAGTAAGTGATCTTCAAGACCTCTATTTCATTCTTAAAAACATCTTCTTAAACTCATCCATCTCTAAGATGAAAGAACAACAACCATGAAAGAACAAAATATGAATGAACCCTAACTCAAAGAAAGGAGGACTTTCTTGAATTGTGAAAAAAATATAAATAAAAGATGAGACCTATGGAGAAGTCAAGACAAATTAATAAAATGGTATATAAGATGATAATAATAAGATTTGGACTCTTGCTTGCATGTGCAAGAAAGAAGCATGTGCAAGAAAGAAGGAAGTTGATGGGTGTAGGAGATCTTTTGAGAAATGGACAAAACAGTCACAATAAAGCACATCATGAAATTTTTGTGCAAGACAAACAAGGCCTAACTGAAAATCTGTTTCACAAAGAGTTAGTTTAACATGTTATTAACATGTGTAATTTTTGGTTGGACCAAAAAACATTATTTAGAACCCCTATGTCATTTTTGCAGTTTTTGTGTCAGAGTTACAGAACAACAGACTACTTTGAGGAATTTTTATTAATTCTAAAATAATTCCCTAGAGATGAGACATATATGAAAATAAATTTATAAAGGTCTAGTTTCACCCAAAAATTATAAACCTCATTTTCGTTGGGTATATTTTCAGTACAATGAATTCTCCCAAATAGAAACATTTTTGGACAAATTCTTCCACATGAATTTTTAGACCCCTTTAGGTTAGGATATGGCTCTTAGGTTCTACATGTACAATGTAGATGACACCGTATTATAGCCTCTGTACATTTACAAAAAGTCTTAAAAGAGGTTTAATAATTTTAAACGAATTTACAACAAGTGAGACAAACTCTGAAATTTAAAAAAAGTTAAGAGAAATGATGATGTAAGAGAAGTAAAGCACCTAAGCCTAAGGACTTGAGTTCTTAGCAACCCCAAATGATTATTAACACATATAAGAGGGTTGTTCAGTTAATAAAATTTTATTTTATCCTTTAAACCAAGGAGGCAAGGGTTTGGATTAAAGAAACCCATGAAGGAGAATGTTTCAAACCTAAGATATTAAGTTCACCTAAACAACATAGGACATTCTCATACTGTCACACCCACTCCCCGAAAGATAAATAAATCTACTCGGAGTGGTGCGACACAGGCTCACTAATCCAATCTCATATAAAAATATAAACGATGCACTCCGCATCTTCCATCAAACATTCTTCATAGATAGTTTAAAACGTCACTAGAATCCATACATACAAACCACTAAGGGATTCTCTATCCCTACATACAAGAATACAACTTTTAATCCATGGGATACTCAATCCCAACCATAAATACAACCTGATAACCATCTATACAAATATTACATTCAAAAGAACTTATACAAAATGTCTTCTTCTCACAAAAGATCCTCCACCTGGCACTAGTGGACCAACATCTACCCCATACTAAAATCTGCAATAAAAAAGGTTACAGGAGAGTGATCTTAGCATCATAATCAAAAGTATACAACAACAGTAAATAAACATGCAGGATTTTCACACCTTAAAACAACACGCTTGTTCTTGTAACACATGCAGGAGAAAACATACTCATGATTCACCTCACTAGCCAACACATACAGTTTTATAAAAATCTTCCATGCTTTTGCATACGGTCCTACGACCAAACTTAAAGATTTGTAAATACTTTTATTACTTCTTTTCAACATACGGCCCTCCGGCCAAACCTTAAATGATTTGTAAAATATTTCAAATCGACCCAACAACCCATCACATTGATTTATAATTATACATTAAACCGGCCCTACGGCCCATAATAGCTTCATAATTATTATCTGGCCCAACGACCAAAAATAGCTTTTAAAAGCCTTCATACCGGCCCTACGGCCCAACAACTAGCTTAGAAAAATATTATTAGATTTTTAAACTCACGGCTCACTAGCCCAACTCATAATTGCTTAATAGCAATACATACGTGCTCACTAGCACACACACACACAACATTGTTCAGTGACCAAGTAGTCATTTAACTTCACGATTGGGAGTTCTGATGGTACCGTTACCTCAATCACAACGCACTACAATGGAGTGACGGGTGTGAGGGTCATTCTTGAAACACTAGTGGTAAGTGCATCGCACACCTATTCTGGGCAAAGCCTTTAAGGCTACAACGTGGACAAGCCACCACCACCCATTATAGGCAAATGCCTTTAAGGCTACTAAACCCCCATAAAGGGCCGACTCAGGATGGTTACTAGCTAAAACTTGGCACTTTCCGATAAAATAATATATTTTTAAAGCAAATATATTTTCACACACACAAGTAACACATGCTCAGGATCTTTATATTTAAAGAAAAATATCTTTCAGCCATACAAGCAACATATGCTCACACTCTCTACATTTAAAGAGAAAATATTTTTCAGAATATACGAGCAACACATGCTCACAAAATACTTTTCACAAAACTCTTTCACAACCATGATGAGAAATCAAAATAGAAAACACGGTAGCAAAACATGCTCATAAATGTATTTAAAATATTTCATAATATACTAATCATTATGATATTGCTAATCACTCTCACCTGATACGTGTATCTCAAAGATCACCTCTTGAATCTCGAGGCGTCGCTCCAACGTCCGCGGCTATCTCTCCGGGATCTAGATTTCATAACAACTCATGAATGAGTATTAACTCATGCATACCTCATATGAATTCTAAGATCCTATCTTTTTGACCCAATGGTCTTAAAGGATTCTCAATTCCTTGTAGAACATCATTTCTTTTGTTTTTTAAAGATTTCCCAATCCTACCATGCTTGGTAAATTCATTTTAATACGTTAAACCTTCATAACATATTCTGGTAAGGTTTTAGGAACTAGATATGGATGTTATCTACATTTTTCATGAAGAAATCTAAGGTCAAAAGCGAACACAAAGGCTCTGAATCACCGTTGGAAAGAGGCTGCCTCACACATTTGGGTCGACTCAAACTTGGATTAGGTCGACTCACAACATCTTGGGGTTGACTCACGCTTATGATTGATAGAGAAATCATGAGCCACACACTTTGATTCGACTCATGGACCACTTGGGTTGACTTAGGACCTCGCCTGAGAAGGATACAGAGAGCTAACAGGTTTGAGTCGACACACAACCCATGTGTCGACTCAAGATCTCGACTGATAGAGATACCGAGGGTGATATGGTTTGAGTCGACACAAGGCCTATGGTGGGTCGACACAAAGCCGCGCCAGAGGGAGAAACATAGAACAACTTCACTTGGGTCGACACACAGGTCATCATGGGTTGACTCACCTCCTCACCTGAGAGATATATAGAGAGTGTAACCTTTTGGATCGACTCACAGGCTCACGTGGGTCGACCCACAGGTACGGAAAAATAATGCTCTGTTTCCTATTCACTGAAACAAGGCTTTGTTTGGGGGAAAAATATGATTTTTGGTCCATTTCTCTCAGGCTCTACTACTTCCATCCTCCTTATTCCTCCATAACTTATACATGCATAACTCTATAACTTCTTAAAACATTATTTCTATGATTATTAAGAAATAAATTTCAAATTTCCTTCATTAACATACCCAAGGATGGATAAAAGGAAGATCCATTTTTATGCATGTACTAAAACTCTAAAGAACATGGCAGGGGGTTTTCTGATTCAACAAAAGAGATTTGATTTCTACTTTTGAAAGAAGATGACAGATAAAAGATGGCAGAGCTCCTTCCTTTAGAGATCTTCACTCACAGGTCTTATAAGCTCCCGAAAACTCCATGAACACTTATTCTTCTCTTCTCTTCTACCTTTTTGTTTCTGGTGTGAGATCATTCCCACCCTTAGCACCAGCACCTGCACCTCTCCACAAACTCCCCAAGCTCCCTCTCTCTCTCTCTCGAACTTGGACAGACTTTGGGAGCAAAGATCTTCGACTCTGCAAAAGAGATTTTTGGTCAGATGGAGAGAGAAAGGTGTTTATATACTTTGAGCCACTTACCTCTTGCAATGATGAATGCAAAGGATTGATGGGACTAGACATAAGGGTTGGGTGAAATCCCCTCTGATAGGACTCTTGCTTGCAACACTCAACCATCAGGACTTTTAATCCTTTATATATATATTTTTTTTTTGATTTTTGGGGATTAAATTAACTTGGCCTAAAAAACACTTTAGGTCCCTCTTGTTTTGGAGTTTAAGAATTAATTTACATTTATGTTCCAATTAAATAATTGGGTCTATTCTGTATTTATATTTTAAATTCATAATTTATCTTGGCCCATACTCTCAAACAAATCATCTTTTGGGCATTAAACCAGATTAATTATCTTTAAGATTTTTTTTTAATAAAATACGGGATGTTACACATACCAATACACTTATGAGAAGTGAGTTGATACTAATACTTAGATATATTATATAACCTAGGTATTGGTGGGGTTTTCGCGGATAAAGTTGTGCCACCTCAGAGTTGAATAAGGTAGGCATCGCATTAGTCGACATTCAGGTGAGAGTGACTAGCAATATCATAATAACTTGTATATTGTGAAAATATTTTAAATACCTTTATGAGCATGCTTTGCTAACATGTTTTATATTATGAATTACTCATCATGTTTATGAA
>JAUTBS010129010.1:0-12512 GCA_032361285.1 Aequorea victoria | reverse complement strand
TCTTTCTTTTGGGGAATGTAATTAATAGTGTAATATTGTTAAGGCAGAGTGCCTCTTATGAAGTTATGGATGTTCTGATGGGTCCTGAGATGAAGTCTTTATGTTTGGAAAAAAAAAATACATGCTCACAGTTTTGTGTTTAATGTTAAGTGCGATGGGTTGAGTACTCATCCTCAGGTTCCGTGCTCGGTGGTCGTGGCGGGGCTTGACATTCTTTCTCTACACCATTTCTGGTTGGGTACCAGAGGTAAAAAGGTTATCCTCATTAGGGTCATTCCACCCCCACTTTCTTCTAACAAGCAATTTTCCTCCCTATTTCTTGATTTGTCCACATCGGGGTCATTCCACCCCCACTTTCTTCTGACTGGCTGTCTACCTCCCCATTCTCTGATTCGTCCGAGGAGATCCATCCCTCATTACCCGTGGCTATGTTCGGGTCGTAAAAGGCAAATCCCACATGCACCTCATCGTTCTCGATCATGTTGTCCTACTTGTCCATCATTTCCTCTGCTTCCTCAAGTTTTGCCAGTTTATTCTCTTCCACGTACAGGGTTCCCTCTACATCTAAGGAGGACATGGAATTTCCTTCTGAAAGAGGTGGACTTGGCCTGACTGCCTCCTTTAAGCATAAATAGCTATTGGGATCATAGCAGGGTGAGGTGGTATGAACACAATTTAGATTCTGAGGGGGTGGATTCATCTGGTTCAACAAGGGATTGGTTATTACATTAGGTTTAACCGCCATTGGGGGTAGAATCACTTTATTGTCAATGAGATCCTAGATTGCATGATGAAGCATCACGTAGTTATTGATCGCGGGCCCGTGACCATGCCCATGCCCATGCCCTTGATAGTAGGTGTAGTATAGCATAGGGTTAAATTTGATTAGAAGTAGGCCAGGAGGAGACATTGGATCAAGGGACTTAATGTGCCCTCTCTGCACCAGCCTGAGGAATAGTATGGAGAGTGGTACGATTAGTTGAGTGAATACCCTCCTCTGGAGTGTGGGTGTAAAAGATGGGCTAGCCTGACTTGGCTGAGGATTGAGAAGGTTAACTTCTATAGCCCTTGATGTATTGTTGTGGGGAGGTTTATTGTTGGCTTGGTTGGTAGGGTAGTTATTCTGATATGTCTTCTTAGTCTTCTGGCTCGGGCCAGCTTCAGTTCTCTGAATTTCCCCAATCTGGATGGCATCCTCAATTTGGATTCTTGCATCAAATAACTGCTTGAAAGTCATGAGCGGGTGAGTGATCAGGTATTTCCTGAACTAGTGCTGTAGGTTCTTTACTAGCGCCCGAACCAGCTCCTTTTCTGTCAGTCTGTTGGTCATCTTCGCAGCTTTGCCCCTCCAGCGGGTCAAGATGTCAACAAAAGCTTCCCTAATGTTTTTCTTGGTGGTCTCCAATTCCCTGGCTGTCACGTCCAACTGGACGTCGTAGCTATATTGTCCGACGAAAGTGGTGGCAATGTCTTCCCAATTTCTGGTCTTAGTGGCTTTTAAAGATAGAAACCATCGCTGAGCAGCCCCTAATAAGGACCTGTACAATAACTGCACCTTTAGTTGGTCGTCAATTCCCATGGGAGCTAGAGTACCAACATACATCCGCAAATGGATCTGGGAATCCCCGTTGCCATCGAATTTCTTCATGTCTAGCATCTTGAATTTGTTCGGCAATGTGGCATCGGGGAACAGGAAAAGACCTCCAATGTCTAACATGTACTCATCTACCCCCTTGGCCTTTCTCAAAACCTCTTCCAACCTATCAATCTTGTCGGAGAGCAGGGTCTCTCGGGCTATGGCAGAGCCTCTCATGCTATAGCAGGATCTACTATGGTTGTTGCGGGTATAACAGTGGCCGGTTCAGCTCCCGAGAAATATGCACCATACTGATTCTCTTCCCAGACGGGGTCATCGACTATCCAATCCTGTAGAACTAGAAAAACCTGATTGGCCTGGAGGGCTCGGATCTCTGCTTGATACTCAGCCTAGGCCTGTCACACCCACTCCCCAAATGATATTTTACCTACTCGGAGTGGTGCAAAATAAGCTCACCTGATCAGAAACTCAACAATAATACTAAGGATGCACTCCACATCACTATATTCCATTCATTATATTCTCAATATTGGCATGAATAAAACTTACATCAACTATGAGCTAATTATGCAACTCACACGGGATACCCAATTCCCAACAACAACAAATGAGATTCACAACTCTTTTTCAACATATTCTTTTTTGATGACCTCTTTCAGGTCTCATACTTACATCACTCATCTTTCGACGTCAACCATACCATGGTGGACCAACTATCTACCATGTAACAAGATCTGCAACCACAAGTGGTTGCAGAAGAGTGAACTTAGCATCATAATAAAAAGTATACAACAACAATAAATATTCATGCAGGGTTTCCGTACAAAAAAACAAACATTTGTCCTTGCAACTAATGCAGAAGAATATATATTTTCATCATTTGGCTCACTAGACCAACTTATAAAGTTTTATAAAAACTCTTTCTTGTTTCAACATACGGCCCTACGACCCAACTTTAATGAGATATAAATATTTATATGCTGGCCCTATGGCTCATACATCCAATTTAGAAAATATCTTTCATACTATGATACCAGGCCCTACAATCCAAATTAGCTTTAATGCCTATCTTACCGACCTCATGGCCCAAACATCAAGTTTAGAAAATATTACTCAGATTTCTAAACTCACGGCTCTTTAGCCCAACTCATAAATTCTTAATAGCATAATATACGTGCTCACCAGCACACACGCATACTACATCTTTCAGTGACCAAGTAGTCGTCTAGCTCACGACCGGGAGTTCCAACGGTACAAAAACCGTAATGCCCACTTTTGGGCAAACATACGCCCACTTTTAGGCAATGCCCCCTTTAGGGAAAAATAACTCGGAATGGTTACCTGCAATAACTTGGCACCTTCCGACAAGATAATATATTTTTAAAAAATAGCTTTTCACACACACAAGCAACACATACTCATAAACACTACCAGAAAGCTCTTTCATAAATATGATGAGCAATTTAAAACATGTTAACGACACATGCTCATAAATGAATTTGAAATATTTTCAGAATATACTAGTCATTATGATCTTGCTAGTCACTCTCACTTGGTTTTCGACTAACGCAACGCCTACCTCGTTCAACTCTGAGGCGGCTTGACTCGATCCGCAACAACCCCACCAATGCCTAGGTTATATAACATACCCAAGCATTAGTATCAACTTATTTCTCATGTGTATTAGTATGAGAATGTCCTATGTTGTTTAGATGAACTTAATTCTTAAAGTTTGAAACCTTCTCCTTCATGGGTTCCTATAACCCAAACCCTTGCCTCCTTGGTTTAAAGGACCAAATAAAATTTTACTAACGTAATAACACTCTTATATGTGTTAATAATCATTTGGGGTTGCTAAGAACTCAAGTCCTTAGACTTAGGTGCTTTACTCATCTTCGATCATCATTTCTCTTAACTTTTCTCAAATTTTAGATTTTGTCCCACTTGTTTTAAAATAGTTTAAAATTATGAAACTTTCTCTAAAAATGATGGAAGTTTTACAGAGACTAGAATTGCCCGAGAGCCATATCCCAACCATAAGGGCTCTAAAAATTATTCTGGCAAAATCTGTTTAAAATCATCCCTGTTTGGGAGAATCCATTTTTCTCACAATCTACCCAACGAAAATGAGGTTTATAATTTTTGGGTGAAACTAGACCCTTTTACCCTTCTTTCCATATATGGTCCATCTCTAGGGAATTTTTCTGGATTAATTAAAATTCCTCAAAGTGGACTGCTATTCTAAAATTTTAACGCAGAATGTTCAAAAATAGCATAGGGGTTCTAAATCATGTTTTTGGGTCTAACCAAAAATCACATGTTAAGAACATGCCACAATAATTCTGTTTGAAATAGACTTTCAGTTAGAAATTGTTTTCCTAGCACAAAAAATCTGAGATGGAGTTTTAAGTTCACTATTTAGTCCATTTTCAAAGTATCTCCTACATCCATCAACTTTTTTCTTTCTGGCACATGCAAGCAAGGGTTGAAATCTTATTATTATCATTTTATATACCATTTTAGTCATTTATCTTGACTTCTTCATAGGTCTCAATATTTAATTTTTTTTTTCACAACTCAAAAAAGTCTATTTTTCTTTGAGTTAGGGCTCATCCATGTTTAGTTCTTCTATGGTTGCTCTTCTTTTAGCTTAGAGATGGATGAGTTTAATAATATAATTTTAAGAAATAAATGGAGGGCTTGAAGATCTCTTACTTGGCTGTCTTCCTTACTCCAAAAAAGTAGGACTTAGCTTTAAACTTTCCTCATTTTCCTTCTTCCTTTTCTTCTTTCTTTTTTCCCTTCCTTCTTCTTCTTCTTCTTCTGCTGCTGCTTCTTCTTCTTCTTCTGCTACTGCTTCTTCTTCTTCTTCTCTTATCACCATGGCCACCGAATTTTAGAGAGAGAAGGAAGGGTGAACAAATACATTTTTGTGTTGGAAAAAGCTTCCTATTTATAGACAAAGGCCTGGTGGTGAAAAAACCAAACTATCCCTCATTTAGTTCCAACTTAATTACCAATTGG
This sequence comes from Aequorea victoria, assembly GCA_032361285.1. Lineage (NCBI taxonomy): Eukaryota > Metazoa > Cnidaria > Hydrozoa > Leptothecata > Aequoreidae > Aequorea > Aequorea victoria. The sequence goes on along the minus strand of JAUTBS010129010.1, from coordinate 7,891 downwards.
ATTCTTATTCTTCTAGTTTGATGCAAACCTAACCAAATCTTGGGCTCCAAGATAGCTAATACCATGTTTGAAATCATTAATCTATTTTTCCTAAGCCTTAAGGTATTGTTTGGTTTAATGGGGAACAAGTTTCCTAAATTTAGGGGTGCTTGACAAGACTTTTGATTTTTCTTTTAATTATGTCCCATCCATGATTTTCTAATCAAATCATCTTCCATGTTCATTTCACTATTCATTGAAGACTTTGGGAGGCTTTGATGATGTAGGAAAACCATTTTCCAAGCAAACTTTATTTCCATCATTTTATGTTTTCTTTCTTTTCATTTTTTTCTCTCAAAACTTGTCACATCATCCCCCTCTCTAAGGGAATTTCTTCCAAGGGCTTCTAGAAGGCTCCATTTATGTATTATATTAATTATTTAATTAATTCATAAAAATTAAAATGAGTTTTGGCCAATTTTAAACTTTTAGGTCAAGAATTAAACTTTTGGGCCTTTCTTGTTTTGGGCTCAAGAACTAATTCTCATTGGGCCTCAATTAAATAATTGGGCCTATTTATATTTATATTTTGTGCTTACAAATTATCTTGACCCATAATCCCAAATAAATCACCTTTTGGGCCTTAATCAAGATTAAGCCTCATTAGGCTTGTTTTGGCCTTTTCATTTTTTGGGCCTAACTTTAATTGGACTCAATTATATTTGTTTGGCCCATATTTTATATTCTCATAATGTTTTGGGACTTAGCTCAATATTTCATAAGTGTTCCATCAATTTCTATGTGTTTGGCCTATGTTAAAGGCTGCGCCAAAATTTACTTCTTCGCCTTGCGTCATTTTACTCAAATTCCATTCAATGATTCTTAGACCTTTGTTCATTTCTTGAGGCAAAGCTTATGAACTTATTTAAGACCTAATTGAGTTATCTTTTTAAGCCTTTTTGAATTATCACCTTAGGCTTCCAAACGAATCCTATACTTAGTTTACATGTATTGCGCCTCAACTTGATTCTTAAGAAAGATTACTAGCAAGACTTCTTCTTAATTCATAATAGAATGTAATTTGAATTCTTAAAAATTACGGGGTGTTACAAGGCCTGTGTCTGATTCTGGAGCATGAGGGTCATGCCCTCCAGACCTCTCTGCATTTCTGACAGAGTTCTGATTAGGACAACATTAATGTCCTCTTCAGCCATTTCTATATTTTTTGGGTCGAGACTTAATCTTCGAAGTAGTCCCTTCGATGATCTGGTCCAGATAGGTGTGACACTAGAGTTTGACAGAGCAATGATAACTCTTGAGAGGTAGAAAAGAGAGGAAAATGCATCAGAGCATTTTGCAATGTTATTGAGGTCTGGGATGACCTCACAGAGGGAATAAAACTAGACTAATGGAGTTAGAGCAAAGCAGAGGGATAACAAAGACCCATGTTATTCCGTTCCCCCTAATGACGAAGAACGATGGTGGGTGTTAATGTAAATGACCCAGCTAATGAGCATGTAAGATCCCGGATGAAGAATAAAAGGGTGCGGGTGATGAAACTCGACTTAGACTAAAAAAAGAGAAACGTCGAGCCTTAGCTCGACGTCGAAATAACTCTGGATTTCCTTGAAAAATCCCGAGCGAGATAAACAAAGGGTGTGGGTGATAAAACCTAGCTTAAACTAAAGAGAGAAACGTCTCAACGTTGAATGAACTCGGGATTTCTTTAGAAGATACCAGGTGAGAGAAGAAAAGAGTGTGGGTGAAACCCTGCTTATCCATTGAGATATCCTCAACGACAGAAAAGGGGTGCAGGGGTAAACCCAATTTATTCGTTGAGATTTTCATCTCAATGGAAGACAAGGGGTGCAGGTATAAACCTGACTTATCCGTTGAGATTTTCATCTCAATGGCATAAAAGGGGTGTGCGGGTAATGAACCCGGCTTATCCGTTGAAATTTCTTCAACGACAAAAGGGATGTAGGTGTAAACTCGGCTTAAACTAAAAAAAGAAACATTGAGATTTCCATCGCCTCAAAGTCCAAGAAAAGGGTGCGGGCAAAACCCGATTTAAGTGAAACGTTGAGATTTCGATTACCTTAATGTCTCAGGATTTCCCCAGAAGATCCAGGAGAGAAAAAAAGGGTGCGGATAATGAACCTGACTTAAATAAAAAGGAGCAACGTCGAGATTTCCATCTCCTCAATGTCCAAGAAAAGGGTACGGATAATACCCGACTTAGGAGAAATGTTGAGATTTTCATTCCCTCAACGTCTCAGGATTTCCTCAGAAGATACCGGAGAGAGAAAAGGTGCGGGTAAAACCCGGCTTATCTGTTGAGATTTTCTCAATAGCAGAAAAGAGGTGCGGGTGTAAATTTGACTTAAATTGAAAAAGAAAAATATTGAGATCTCCAACGCCTCAACGTCCAAAAAAAGGGTGCGGTTAATACTCGGCTTAGGAGAAACGTTGAGATTTCCATCGTCACAATATCTCGGGATTTGCACAGAAGATGTCGGAGAAAAAAAAGGGTGCGGGTGAAACCCGACATATCCGTTGAGATTTCCTCAATGATAGAAAAGGGGTGCGGGTGTAAACCCAACTTAAACTGAAAAAACAACATTGAGATTTTCATTACCTCAATGTCGAAGGAACTCAGAACAATCTCGGAGGGTCCCGGGCGAGAGAAGAATATGGTACGGGTGAAACCTGACTTATTTGTAGAGATTTCCATCTCAACGGCAGAAAGGGGGTGCGGGTGTGAACCCGACTTAAACTGAAAAAGATAACATTGACATTTTCATTGTCTCAATGCCAAAGGAACTCAAGATAACCTCGGAGGGTCCCGAGCAAGACAAGAATACGGTGTGGATGAAACCCAACTTATCCGTTGAGATCTCATCAACGAAAAAAAAAGGTTGAGGGTGTGAAGCTGACTTAAACTAAAAAAAGACAACATTGAGATTTTCATTGCCTCAATGTGAAAGGAACTTGGGACAACCTTGGCGGGTCTCGGGCGAGAGAAGAATGGGTACGAGTGAAACCCAGCTTATCCGTTGAGATTTCCATGTCAACGGCAGAAAAGGGGTGAGGGTGTGAACCAGGCTTAAACCGAAAAAAGATAACGTTAAGATTTCCATCGCCTTAACGTCAAAGGAACTCAGGACAACCTCAGAGGGTCCCAGGTGAGAGAAGAATGGGTGCGGGTGAAACCCAGCTTATCTATTGAGATTTCAATCTCAACGGCAGAAAAGGGGTACGAGTGTGAACCCAACTTAAACTGAAAAAAGACAATGTTGAGATTTCCATCGCCTTAACGTCAAAGGAACTAGGGACAACCTTGGAGGGTCCCGGGCAAGAGAAGAATGGGTGCTGGTGAAACCTGGCTTGTCCGTTGAGATTTTCCTCTCAATGGCAGAAAAGGGGTGCAGGTGTGAACCCGACTTAAACAAAAAAAAGACAACGTTGAAATTTCCATCGCCTCAACGTCAAAGGAACTCGGGACAAATTCGGAGGGTCCCGAACGAGAGAAGAATATGGTATGGGTAAAACCCAGCTTATTCGTTGAGCTTTTCGTCTCAATGGTAGAAAAAGGGGTACGAGTGTGAACCCGGCTTAAACTGAAAAAAGACAACGTTGAGATTTCTATCGCCTCAATGTCAAAGGAAGTTGGGACAACCTTGGAGGGTCCCAGGTGAGAGAAGAATATGGTGTGGGTGAAACCCATCTTATCCGTTAAGATTTCCATATCAATGGCAGAAAAGGGGTACAGGTGTGAACCCGACTTTAGCTGAAAAAGACAACATTGAGATTTTCATGGCCTCAATGTCAAAAGAACTCGGGACAATCTCGGAGGGTCCCAAGCGAGAGAAGAATGGGTGCGGGTGAAACCTGGCTTATCCGTTGAGAATTCTATCTCAACGCCAGAAAAGGAGTGTGGGTGTGAACCCGGCTTAAACTGAAAAAGACAACGTTGATATTTTCATCGCCTCAATATCAAAGGAAATCTGGACAACCTCAGAGGGTCTCGGGAGAGAGAAAAAGAGGCTCGGGTGGTAAAACCTGGCTCAAAGAAAAAGGAAAGGTCAGGGCCTTCGCCCAAAGACGATGAATCTCAGGATAACCTTAGAGGGTCTTGGGAGAGAGAAAAAGAGGCTTAGGTGATGAAACTCTGCTCAAAAGAAAAAAAATGTCAAGGCCTCAGCCCAACGATGATGAAACTCGGGACGACCTCGGAGGATCCTAGGATAGAGAAAAAGTTGTTCGGGTGGTGAAACTTGGCTCAAAACAAAAGAAACAGTTAGGGCCTCGGCCCAACGATGTCAAAGCTTGGGACAACCTCAGAGGGTCCTGGGAGAGAGAAAATGAGGCTCGGGTGATAAAACTCGGCTCAAAATAAAAGAAAAGGTTGGGGCCTTAGCCAAATGACGTCAAAGCTCAGGAAAATCTTGGAGCATTTTGGGAGAGAGAAAATGAGGTTTGGGTGATGAAACCCGGCTCAAAACAAAAGATAAGGACGGGCCTCAACCTAACGACACCAAAGCTTGGGACAACCTCGGAGGGTCCCAGGAGAGAGAAAAAGAGGCTCGGGTGGTTAAACCTGGTTCAAAATAAAAGAACAAGTTTGAGCCTCGGCCCAACGACTACAAAGCTCGAGACAACCTCAAAGGGTCCTGAAAGAGAGAAAAAGAGGCTCGGGTGATAAAACCTGGATCAAAATAAAGGAAAAAGGTCATGCCTCGGCCCAATGACTACAAAGCTTGGGACGACCTCAGAGGGTAGGAAAAGAGAGAAAAAGAAGCTCGGGTGATCAAACCCGGCTCAAAAGAAAGGAAAAAGGTTGAACCTCGGTCCAACGGATATAAAGCTTGGGACAACCTTGAAGGGTCCCATAAGAGAGAAAAAGAGCCTCAGGTGATGAAACCTAGCTCAAAACAAAGAGAAAAGGTAAAATCTACACTAATCAATCATAAGCAAACAACACAATAAAACACATAACCTTACAAGGTGTTTGTCCTAAAGCAAAAGTTTTAGGAAACTAAATGCAATAAAAAAAGGCTGGTAGTCCAGTAACTCGGTACCTTCTGAATAGAGTCAAGAATATACCTCCTATGCCAGGTATGTGCAAGGCATGGTCAAACGGTACGCAATAACCTTTTTTACCATATTAAAGGGGAATGCAGCCAGAAGGCTTGCCTGCTTTTCCCACATAGCCCCGAGACAGTAAACCGCCATGGTGAAGGGTAGGCTAAGTAGTTGGCTTATTTTATTTTCTCCTTTCTTATTTTATTTTGGAAAAGTAACCGTAGAAAATGGAAGAAAGGAGATAGAAAATGATGTAATGCAATGCTAATACTAATGAAAAAAACTTAATACAAGAACATTGAACTATTTGTCGAGTTTAGCTCATTTTCTTAAGTAGTCCCCAGTGGAGTCGTCATTGTGAGGAGCCCTATCAAAAAATGCACCACCTTCCTCTTTTTAAAATGAGTTTTAAAATGCTTCCAGTTTTAAGGTTTTAAAAAAAAAGTGGGGTTTTATGTTTTTGAAAAGAGAGCCCCCAAATGCGTCCGTGTTAAGGGCCGCACAATTAGAGTTGCAATTTGGTTTTTAATGATAAACCAATAAAATAAAAAATTCAAGGTACTAGTCCGTCGTCACTAGAGATAATGGTTTGGAAGTTAGGGTATGAGAAGGGAAGATGTTAAGCACACCTCTTGCTCGACCAAAAGATCGGCCTCTACTTAACCACTTCTTTAGTTCTTGTCTTAATTTTAAAAGTAGCATATACAAAATGGAGGTTGAAGAAATATCAAGAAAAATCAATCAATAAAACAAAATCTAGCCTAAAACTAAAAAAATTCTAAGCATACTTGCATTTAATTGCATGTTAAAAGGGAAGATGACAACATATCAGTATGCAAAAGTGAACACAGAGGCACGTTGTTAATGTAAAAAAGGTGTAAAAATCTACTAGAGAGCCACTGGTTTTTAGAGAGGTGGTGCATGCCACCTTATAATCTGGCGTACGCCACTTGAAATGGCGCACATCACTTTTGGTCTCTCTGAAAATGTTACGCATCACTATGGCAGAGTGAGCTCGCACTTTGAGAACCAAAACTGGTTACTGTTTTAAGAAAATAGTGTGTTCATGTGCAAAAGTGTTTTATACTTGTGAGAAAATACTGAAATATGGCATCTCATATAATGTTTTCAACACATAGTTTAAAAACCTATGTTTCATACACTTTTATTTTAGGCATGCGTATATAGCAAAGCTAATACATAATATGGCATACTTTTCTAAGAGAAAAAGAAAAGATGCTTGAACCAAAATGAAAATAGAGTCGGGGAAAATGAGGCCAACGACCTCTTTCTCCCATTTATAGATAAAAACTAAACAAAAAAAATATGATCACTTACTGAAAATTCTGGTCGAAGAGAGAGTTTTGGGCGGAGGCATGAGTGCTATCCAGTAGTTTCGTCAAGCGCAACGCATCTTATCTCGGGGAGTTCTCCGTACAATTTTGAGTCATCAAAACTTGGTTGGTATAGGAAATTTCGAGTTGAGTGTAAGTTAGTATCAGATTTATCGGGTTTTTAGTTCGACAAAGTGTTGACACTTCTCTAATTTGGGATCCCTAAATTAGGGTGGTGGTATGACTCTACTTATACATTTATGGGCGAGGAAGCTGACCAATGGCAGAAGCTTCTTCTCAAGGTGGTGTGCGCCAGGTATGAGGTGGCGTGGGCTAGGTTGAACCAATGTGCGCCCCTTTGGGGTAGTTTATGAAAAATATAGCGTGCATCACTTTGAGGTGGCGCATGCCTATTTTATGAAAAGGTAGTGTGCGCCACTTGAAGGTGGCGCGCACCAAGGGTATTTTTGGTATTTTGGGCCATATTGGGATATATTAGGTTGTATTGAGGCATTCCTTGGACTCTTGGGCTCGTACGGAGTTCCTTTGAATAAGATTTATGCATATAGTCATAATTGGAAACAAACCGGATAAGCCGAATGCGCGGGTTAGTCAAAATTCGGGTGTCTACAGAAGAAAATTAAAAAAATGCAAGTGATGTGATCGTGGAAGATCTTTCTTCTATAATTCTTTTAGCAATCAAGATATATGAGAGGAAAGGGAGATGATGTGACTATTGTTAAAAATAATGAAAAAGCAAAAAGAAAAAAAGGAAAAATGTCTTGTATGAGTGATGGATATGACTTATGGAAGAATTTCCTTCAAACTCATACCTTTCAAGTCTTTTTGCCTATAAATATGAGGCTTATCTGTAAAATTTGAAATTTTTTTAAATTTTTTCCAAATAAATATTAATTTAATAATTCAATTAATTAATTAATAAATAAACTAATTAAATAAATTTTAATTAACTAAAGTAATTTCCAAAATGATAAATTATCAAAAGTTCATTTAAACTTTAATTAAATTATCTTATTAGTAATTAAATGAATTAATTTAAGGAAGGGAAATAAAGAAAGGAAAAATAAGGGAAAATAGAAATTTAAAATGGAAGGATTCAACAGATAAAGGAAACGGTTGCAACAGATTGATCTGAAGGCTAAGATCGTGGAGGAAATTAAGGGAGGTGATCCCAGAATTTCTGCCCATACCTTCTTAAATCTATCCCTTTCCCTTAGACACTCTTTCCCATTCTCTCTGCATCTTTTTCTCCCTCACGATCACTCTCTCTCTACGAATCAACCTAGCACCGCTGCTCACCACCATCACAGCCGAGACCACTCTGCCACTACCACCAGGCATTGGCTTGGATCACTGGAGGTATCACCACCACCGAGACCATCACCATCATCATCCTTGGGATCGTCATCACCATTAGGTGATTCCGGGTAAGAAGATCCCTCTGTTTCTATTGTTCTTCTGTATAACGTATA
>JAUTBS010128899.1:0-12514 GCA_032361285.1 Aequorea victoria | reverse complement strand
TTTTCACCTATATTTATAGGCTTGATAGAAACTTTTAAATGAGAACAATCAATTCTTAACTATGTGATAATATCTATCTATATATATATATATATATCCTGTATATATAAAAAATAACAGAACTAGGGGTGAGAGAGCCACTAACCCGTGATCACCTAAAGTGATGACGACGATGATAAAAATAGTGCTTGCGGTGGTGAACGTCGATGATCGTGGTGGTGGTGTGTACGGTGGTGGTCGCGATGGTGGTTGCTAGGATGCAGTGCCACTGCGGGAGAGAGGAAAGCCGAGGGAGTTTTTGCAGAGGGAGGTATTACAGAGAGAGGGGGAGAGTCTGAGGGAGAGGGATGAGGGGTGAGGGAGAGGATTGGTTTTTATTAACCAAATCCCACGATCCTCTCCTAAAAATCAAACCCTTCGATTATGGAATGTCAATCTTGATATTCCAGGAATTATCTTATTTATTATTATTGAGTTACCTAAATAGTAACAGCTTGGTTAATTTAAATTCTGAATTCCCTTCCTATGTTGTTTTATTTTATAACATTTTTATTCTTTATTGGTTAATGCATTAAAAACTCAGAATATTTAGTAATTTAATTAATTTCTCCCCATAAATTAGTTTAATTAAATAATTTATTATTTAAAATTCTTGGGTTTTACGCATCAATTCCACTCTCATGGGGTAGTCGGCCATCACCCTTCTAGAAGCTCTATTTTATATATTTTATTAATTATTTAATTAATTCATGAGAAATAATATGAGTTTTGTGTCAATTTTAAAGTTTTGGGTCAAATTCAATTTTTTTGGCCTTTCTTATTTTGGGCTCAATAATTAATTTCTATTAGGTCTTAATTCAATAATTTGACTCAAATATTTATTTATATTGGGCCATCATAATGTTTGGCCTAATACACTTGTTCAATTCCATATTGGGCTTCTTATTTGTTTGGCCCTTATTTAGGCCTTTCATGAATTTCTTTCTTCAACTCTTAATTGTGTTCTTTGATTTATGACTTTATTAGGCCCTTATGGCTGGGCTTAACCTCATAATCTACCCAAATATTTATTTAAATTATTAGGTTTTAGGAGTTCCTAGGACTCACTTGCGTCAGTTTCGGTTTTCCGCGCCTTTTTTGTCTTTCATATGACTTTCTAACTTGAATTCTCTTTTAAAACCTCCTTTATTTAAAAATTATTTGGACTCTTTTTATCAACTCTACCTTTATAGGTTTATCATATTTCATGTTCCATGTTTTTATTCCTCTTATTCTAGGGCTCGAATGTCATTCCCTAAGGCTTAACGCCTTTATTCTAGGTTTAGCATTTAATAATTGTATTTTAAAAAGTGAGGCGTCACATTATCCCCCACTTAAAGAAATTTCATCTTGAAATTTTAATCATCGATTGTAAAGAAGATACAGATGTTTCTTCCGTGCATCCTCCTCCATCTCCCATGCAACTTTCTTCTCTCGATGGTTCCACCACACTATGATTTACAAATTGGTTAGGAGGTTACAACATTTACACTGAACATGATAACGAATCAAAAATAAGATAATTGTCCACAGAGGCACTGATAAGTTATGAGCAACCTCTAATTTAACATTCTTGTATTTGGAATAGCCATGAATCATCTGGCTCGTCTCTCACTATTCATCCATATCTTGATCACTACTGAATTCAACCGCACAAAAAATGATGGACTAAAATAACATAGGTGCACAACTTGCGGCTCTTAATCCTCAAATATAGGTCTCGTTAGGTTACACTTAATACGTTTGTATTTACGACAATGTTAAATATAAGGTTCTAAGTTCACTTCAAGGTGGATACAATGGTCAACATCGAGCCCCCTTAAAACATAGTCGTCAAATAAATAATTCTAAGTATTTATCTAGAAGTGCTCATGATGCCTGAGCGTCTCTCTTACATAGTAGTGTCAACCACACAACCCAAAGTCTTTCACGTATTCTTATTTCACTTCTCATCTTCATCCATTCATGACCAAAGATGTCATTGTTCCCAATCTTCTTTTATATTTTTAACTTGTTCTTTGAGAATTCTCAATGCAGCTTAAGCATACCAAAGGTTCAAGAGTTCATTGAGAAGTGCTAAGCAATATCGACCAACTACGGTCATTCAGTTGTAGGTCTTTAATTTCCACAAGTTATATTCATATCTATCTTAGGAATCTCTTTTGTGAGGCAAACGAAGCCATTGTAAGGTTCATCGTTTAAAAACTTAGACTCATCGAGAGTCGCTCAATTTTTTTTTGAAATCTTATTTCGTTCCAGTATTTTTCACCATCTTTTCTATTAATTACATTCTCGTTGCTTCACATCTTTTTCTCGTCACGTGGACTTTCTATATCCTCTTACTATTTCAAATATTTAGGAATTACATTGTTATTTTCCCCCGTCCCAAAATTCAATTCATAAGTTAATTACTTCGTTACTTCCATTCTATCTTCTCCTTCTCAATTTGATTCTTCCATCACACTTAGCCACTTACCGCCTTCCGACAATAATATTAATTGTTATAATAAATCTAATCACGCCTCATTTTCTTAACCAAGATTTGGGTTTTAAAACATATCTAAAGATTAGCATCTTAATCTCATACTTATGTTCAAATTATAAAGGGCAACACATTTTCATTATTCTTACGTCACCCGCAAGATTTAAATTCATATGATAATAACATGTACATCTTTTCAACATCTTAACATCTCCACTGTTGATCGTTTTCAGCTTATCACATATTTTTCTTCATATACTTTATTTCATATTTTTAACAAGCTCTAGGTTCATAGTATAGTTTCTCGGACCCTTCATACCCGAAAATTAATATTACTTATAGTATACTTAATGTCAATCACCATTACTTGTTATAACTACCACTTCACATTATTATCTTTAACATAATCAAATCAATTAAGGGATATAACCAGGGTATTTCCTAAACAGTCCTTTCATCGATGCTAATATCCGACATACGATCATATGTACATATTTCAACTCAAAGTACACGTTAATTATCATTATAGGATATCATTAGGGTTCTACTACTCAAAACTTTTAAATTTTCAACTCCTCATAAGATATTATTTCTCACAACGTTGATCATCATTGCCTCCTTACGTAATTGGATCTCTTGATATCTCTTTTCATCACAACATAAAGCTAGTGACACATAGTGTCAACTCCTCACTAAATCTTACTCAAAATGTTTCATTCTACCTTTTACCTGGCACAACGCAAGATACTTCGCCCTTAACTTTCCATCTCATCATCATATCGTAACAAGGTACCAAAATCTTTTGAGATGAATTTCCCTTTAACAATCAAGGGTGTAACCCAAAACCATTCTAACAAAATCTCCTCAGCTAGTAGAGGTGTAAATGTACACTCCCTCAAACCAACTCATTTTTCCATGAAAATTTCAACGAATTCACTTTGTAGGAGTCATTCTAGATCCATGTTTTATCATTCTAGTTCTACAGCTGGGCCTATCTCTCCAATCCAATAAACTTATTTAGACTTTCAATCGAAACCAGCGTCGTACGCACGTGTTTCAAACTGGACTTCCAAACTATTTTATCGAATGCTCGAAGACAATGGTAAGATATCCCATGGTCCACTCTTCCGTAGGTCACACACAGCCTATCACATTTTTACATAAAGGTTAAGCACATATTTTTGGCAACGATTCCATCATCCCACAACGTACGACTTATAACATCGGCGATGTGTCAGTCCACTCCAACCTCTAAACTCAAGACATTTCAAGAACTGACATAACTTAAGCTCTGATACCACACTGTCATAACCCGCCCCAAGGCACCGGGCATGGGACGCGAGAAATAAGACTAAACTATCTTGCCTTTCATCTTCCACCCAAATTTCGTTAACATACAAGTAATTCGTCATATTAATTTTTTTTCTTTACATAATACAACTTACATCGCACAAGGGCTCACTGGCTACTGACACATACATCGGTTACAACTCAAAATAAAAATATTTGGTGGAGTATATCTCCATGGACCCTAACCTAAACCTATTATTGCAGTGGACCTGACCGCACACATCATTCGCCTGTACCAGTTGGAAAGATTTGTGTGAGGATGAGGTACAATCCACGTGCTCACCAATCACTAGTAGCGGTATTATAAATTGCACAACGGAAAAAAACAGTTCATCACTTTAAAACAAGATAACATTTCACAAAGCTTACTTTTTGTCACAAAAGATTTCAAGTTTTATCTTTCCACAATTCTCCTCATAAAAGAGTTCTCCAAGACTTTATCCATTTCGTTACTCTTCATGTTCATTTTTTTCATTTCTCTTAGTAGAGAAAAGTATATATCATAAACTTTTCCAAAAACCGTTATATCTTTGAAAAGATTTGTTCATCACTTTACCGTTCATTATCTTTTAAAACATAATATTTTATTTTATCATCATTCACCTCCTAGTAGAGGAATTCAATATCCATAATATCATCACCTCTCAGTGGAGAAACTTCCAACAATCACCTCTCAATGGATGATTCCCAATTTCATTTTTGTTTATTCACTTAGTAGTGATAAATATATTTTTTTATTCAACACATCCACTTAGTAGTGACAATATATTTAGATTTTAATTAATTATTTTTTCTCATGGATCCTTGGGTTGTATTAATCTTCCAACTAGGAGTTATTGTAGTGCTAAGTCCCCGAATATTCCGCATACTCTTAATTTGAGAAGGCTAAGGATTATTCGCCGGGCCACTTAACAATACTCAGTGGCAGAGCTAAGACATCATATATCATTATACTGGGACATATATCCACGCATTATCGGATGTGCGATATATTCCATATATTATATCGTGGCAAATCCACACATTATCGGGTGTGCGATATACCCAACACATGGCCACACTATATAAATATCAAGGCAATCATGATACACATAATGTATCTATTAATCACTTATTCAAATTTTTCAACACAATATTTATAGATCTTTTCGTAAAATTTTCATAACTTTCACAAGTTAATTTCTATTTTCGTTTTAATTATTTCGTCTTTCACAAATACTCAACATGTCTTATAAATAATTTATATTGTCATAGTTCTCATGTTGTACTATATACTCAATGATCATTTCATAAAATATAGATCATTTCATAAGAACTTTCATAACTCTTATAACCTAGTATGTCAATTAGTTTGCCTTTTTCATTTGTCTAACACGATCATATTTCTCATGCTCTAGTCTATATTCAAGATTCTTTCATAAAATACTGAGTTCAAGATTCTTTCATAAAATATTGAGTTCAAGTTCTAAAACAGGTTCATGGATTATTTGATAAAAACATAGGTTCACAAATATCATTTTCTTTCGAAATAACATCACTGTTTACTTTCATAAAATATCCAACTTCTATTATGTTCCAAAAGATATGCTCATAAATCATTTCATAAAACACGAGTTTGCAAACATAGCTTTCTTTCACAAGTAAAATCACCATTTATTTTTCTCAAATCATATAACATTAAAGTATAAGGAATTTAACCATCCACACATTTATAACACCAAACTACTGACAGAGAAAACCCACCTCAAATGAGCTCAACTCAAACGACGTCCTCCGGTTCACTCCAAATCTGCGGTTCCCAAACAACCTAACACATAAATTTGATCGATACTTAACTTCGTTACTTAAAATAACTCATGCATGCATATAGAGATGTGCATGTGAGGGCATCCTCTCTTCAAATACCTCTTATTTAACCACTCTTGGTACCCCCATGGTCCTAAGATTCCTAACGTAGGTTTAAGCAAGAGGTTTGCCTAGAGCCTTCTGAAACCTTATTTTTCATCATTTCAACATTCCGTCCCACCCATTTCAACTTCGTTTTTAAAATACTAAGACCACTTTAAACATTTTGGAAACTTTATAGAGGGTAGAATAGGGTGTTAGCTACATTATTCTTGTGGAACCCGAGAGGCATAGTGTGATACCCCAAAAATTTGGTTCACCAAGAGACTTAATTATAGTACATAGGGTTATTCTAAACTCAAACATCCAACACAAGTTAATATTTATCATAATAATATTGCTTGTTCTATATTTTGCACAACCTGGTTAAAGATTACATACCAACAGTACTTTAAAGAAATTATAACAAAATAGAAATTCTTCGGATGTTGCCCTTTTAAGAGAGCCACGGCTCTATGTACTCCTCGGCAGACTCCTCGACCAATGTCTCCTCTTCGAATCCTGACATGAAATGCCATGAGCTGCAAAATCCAGAAAAAAACTCTCAAACCCAACATATTTAACACAGTATATAACAGCATGATGTGACAAGGTATGATATGCATAGTGATAAAACTCCAATTCCTGACAAGGATACCTTTACGCCGAAAGAATCACACTACCCAACATCCTATGACTTCTGAAATCGAACACCCAAAGAGTCACGACCTGGTTCCCCCTTTGCAGACCATGAATCACAGCGAGCTAAGTGGTCCAACTGGCTCATAAGGGCCCCTGGCTAGAACCAATCTTAAGACCTGCCTTATCACACCATGAACTACAACCAGACTAAGTATCCAAACTCTGATTGTTGCCAACCTTGCCCCGGAACCACCTCCCTCACGAGTCTTGACGAGTCTGTTGTTAAGTCCATAGGTCTGACACGGTGCAACATAGCAACTACTGTACCCATCACACGGTTACAACATGGAAGGAACACTAACCCACTCCATCACAAGAACATGCCCAAGTCACAAACTGTGTGAACTTGTCCAACACAACAATATTTCATCAAGAGTCACCCATAGCCAAGCTAGGCACAAGGCGTAGACCCCCACCCCAGACTTAGGCGATGCATGATAGTACAAGACTAAAGATCATCCAACATCTAACTAAGTCATACAACTTCATTCATACCCATGGGTAATAATAAAAAGGAACAAACATGCCTTAGGGGTAAGTGGAGACTTAAACACAACACTTCTCCACAAAATATGGAATTTCAGAATCTGCCTCACTATTTTAAAATTACTTTACAAATACTCAAACTCACTAGGAAATTTTGAAACATTGTAGAGAGCTTAATTATGATGTTATACAAACTTTTCAGGAAGCGCCCGAGAACTGGTGGTGAACATAAGAGGGCTCAAAAATTACTACAACAGAATCTGTCGAAAAATGAGTCTGTTTGGGAGAAACATGATATCTTGAAATATATAAGTACAACGTGAGTGTTGTAAAAACGGGGTGAAACTAGACCTATAGACCTTTCTTTGGATAGGTGGATCAACTCAAGGGAATTTATATAGAATAATCTACAAGAGTTCAAAGTAGTCTGTTATTCTGTCTCTCTATCACAGAAACTTCAAAAATGGCATAGGGGTTCAAAAATATATTTTTGGGTCCAACCGAAAATCACACACACTCAAGACATCCTAAAGAGGGTCTTTTTGAAACAGGTTTTAATTTAGAGAAGGTTTGGTTCCTACGAAATTTCTTGTAGGAGCTGAAAAATAACAATGTTGTGAGGTTTTCAACACAACAACATACAAACAACAACTTCTTCTATTTTAACACATCTAAAGTATATCCAAACACATCATAACAACATACAAACAATAACTTTCTCAGAGTTGGTACCATTGGTAAGTGTTCATCCTTATCTATTGAAAATACATTGCTTGTAGATAGAGTTAAACACAACTTGGTAAGTATTAGTTAATTCTGTGATAAATGATACAAAGTAATCTTTGAAACTAATGCATGTAGAGTAGAAAGTGTATATGATAATAAAGTTCTCTTTGTCGGTCATTGAAATGAAAATGCATACACAATTAATTTTGATAAAATTGAATCACAAAATATAAAATGCTTAGCAATCATTATTGAAACTAGTTGGTTGTGGCATAGAAGACTAGGCCATGCTAGTATGGACTTAATCACAAAGCTATCTAACAATGGACTTGTAAAAGGGTCTTCCTAAAACAAAATATGTTAAGGATAAAATTTGTGATGCATGTTAGTATGGCAAATAAAGTAAAACGTCTTTCATGAAAAAGAACCACATATGAACAGATAGGCCTCTATAACTGCTAAATATGGACTTATTTGGGCCTACATCTAAAGCTATCCTAAGTGGAAAATATTACACCTTTGTAATTGTTGATGATTATAGTAGATATACATGAGTAATATTCCTTGCACATAAAGATGAAACACATGTGCACTTTGCTAAATTATGTAAAAGACTTTAAAAGGAAAAATGATGTATGATTAACAACATAAGAAGCGATAGAGGAGGAGAATTTGTGAATAAAGACTTTTAAAATTTATGTGATGAAAATAAAATAGGACACAATTTCTCCGCACCTAGAACACCCCAACAAAATGGCGTAGTTGAACCAAAGAATAGAACTCTACAAGAAATAGCTAGAACTATTTTTAACGAACACAATCTAGCTAAAAATACTTTTGGGCCGAAACCGTTAATACCCCATGCTACGTGTTAAGTATGGTAATTATTAGATCAAAAATGAATAAAACCTCATATGAACTTTGGCATGGTAGAACACAAAATATTGGCTATTTTTATGTGTTTAGATGTAAATATTTTATATTGAACATAAAAGACACTCTTGGAAATTTGATGTTAAATCGGATGAGAGCATATATCTAGGATATTCAACTATGAGTAAAGAACATAGAGTATGCATTAAAAGAACTCAAGTTGTTGAAGAATCCATGTATTTTGTTTTTGAAGAAACTAACATTCCTTTATCCGAAAAGATTATTGATGATGAATGTGTAGATTTGGGAGAAGAATCTAAAAAGCTCAATGATGTAATCCTTGACATCTCTCAACCAAACAAGTAGAATGAGAATGGAGAGCAAAATCAATCACAAATTGAGACGTCTTATAAAAGGTTGATTAAAGACCACCCAAAAGATCAAATTATTGGTGAGTCAAGTAAAGGGGTAACCACTCGCTCTTTTACTAGAGATATATGTAATAATTTGGCGTTCATATATCAAATTGAACCTGAAAACTTTCAAGACACAAAAAATGATGAATATTGGATAAATGCCATACAAGAAGAGTTAAATTAATTTGAAAGAAACAAAGTATTGACCTTAGTTCATAAACCTAGAGATAATACAATCATAGAAACGAAGTGGATTTTTAGAAATAAGAAAGATGAATCAGGCAATATAGGTAGAAATAAAGCTAGCCTTGTAACCGAAGATTATAATCAAAAGGAAGGCATAGATTATGAGGAAACATATGGTTCTATTGCTAGCTTAGAAGCCATACGCATGTTGTTAGCGTTTGCATACCAAAGAAACTTTACACTGTTCTAAATGTATGTTAAAAGTGCCTTTTTGAATAGCTATATAAATGAGGAAGTATATATAAAACAATCTCCTGCCTCTCAAAATCATAAATATCCAGATCATATCTTTAAATTATCAAAAGCTTTATATGGATTGAAAGAAGCTCCTTGAGCATGGTATGAAATGTTAAGTGGATTTTTAACACATAATGAGTTTTCTAGAGGAAAACATGATTTCACACTTTTCATCAAACAAAAAGGAAAATACATGCTTCTAGTGCAAATCTATGTTGATAATATTATTTTTGGAGCAACAAATGAAAGCATGTGCAAAGAGTTTGCTAAGTCTATGCAGGAAGAATTTGAAATGAGCATGACGGGTGGGCTCAACTTCTTCCTGAGACTTCAAATCAAGCAAACAAATGATGTAACCTTCATAAGTCAAGCCAAGTACTCAAAAGTGTTATTAAAAAGGATTCAAATAGAGAATGCAAAGCCATGTAAAACTCCTATGAGCACATCAACAGAGATTGACAAGGACGAGAAAGGTAAATCAGTTGGCAATAAAAAGTATCGAGATATGATTAGTAGCCTTATTTACTTAACTTCTAGTCGACCTGATATAATGTTTAGTTTGTGTTTATATGTTAGATATCAATCTGATTCAAAAGAATCTCATCTAGTTGCTGTAAAAAGAATACTTAGATATTTGAAGGATCAATTAATCTAGGTTTATGGTATCCCAAGAACTCATCTCTTAAAATACTAAGTTATTCGGATGACGACTTTTTCGGCTGTAGGTTAGACAGTAAACGCACTAGTGGATCATGCCACTTCCTAGAAAACTCATTAGTTTCATGGTTTTGTAAGAAACCAAATTCAGTATGTTACGCCCTGCCCAGAGGCACCGGGCACCAGGCGTAAGGGAATAAGAATAAACCATATTGACTTTCAACTTCAACCCGAATTCTGTTAACATACAACAAATCCTTTATATTTCTCTTTCTTTCTTCATTTCCATAACACAACTTTACATCACAAGAGGGCACTCCGACCACTAACTCATATTTTAATTTACAACCCGAAATAAAATACCAAGTGGAGTATATCTCCATGGACCCTAACCCAAACATAATCTTGCAGTAGACCTGACCGCAAACATCATTCGCATATACCTATTACAAAGATCTGTGTGGGGTGAGCTATAATCTACGTGCTCACCAATCACTAGCAATAGTAATATAAATGGCATAATGGAAGAAAACAGTTCATTACTTAACAACATGATAACTTTTCACAAAAACATAACTTTTATCATAGAAGATGTCAAGTTGCCATCGTTCCACAAATTACCTCATAAGAGGGTTTTCCAAGACTTAATTCATTTCTGATCTTTCGTTACTCTTCATCTTCATTTCATTATTTCTCTTAGAAAAGCGTTGTTCATCATTTTTCTGTTCATTATCTTTTAAAAGAAAATCTTTTATTTTATCATCGTTCACCTCTTAGTGGAGAAATTCCATAACCATAACATCATTCATCGTTGACCTCTCAGTGGAGGATTTTCTAAGAACCACCTCTCAATAGAGGATTTCCAATATCATTTCGGTTCATTCACTTAGTAGTGATAAGTACGTCTTTTTATTTCACATGCCCACTTAGTAGTGGTAACATAATTAGCCATTTGTTAATCATATTTTCTCATAATGCCATGGGTTGTATTAACCTCACAATCAGGAGTTATTACAGTACTGTGCCCCTGAATATCCCGTCTACTCAATGGACGGGGCTAATGAGTATTCGCCAGTTTCACTTAATAATGCTCAGTGATAGAGCTAAAAGTCACTCGTAACTTATTCACAATATATATAAAATAACATGATATATACATAAAAATTGTTTGTTCGGTATAACCATCCAACGGCACCCGCCATATAATATCAAGGCTATCATGATACACATGCATCCATTAAATATTTATTCAAATTTTTTATTTAGGTTATTTATAACGATATACACTTGCTCCATTCACGGACAGCGAGGTGTAGTCCCGAACATACATTAATAAATCATAATGACATACACCCGCTCCATTCACGGATCACGAGATGTAGTCCATAACATCCATTAATTATTTTTCTTTAATCTCAACAATTGTTCTTATACTCACATTTCTTATAATTTTTTTATTCTTATATTCCATAGAGTAGTTTTGTCAAGCCCCGCCCTGAGCACCGAGCACGGAACCTGATGATGGGTACACAACCCAACATTCTTAACAACATTCACAGTATTTAAGCATATTTTTTTTTTCTATTACATAACACAACTTTACATCACAAGAGGGTATCCCGGCTACTATCTCATATTCAGTTTACAAACCCAAAACGAAATACCAAGTGGAGTATAGCTCCATGGACCCAGACCCAATCCTAATCTTGCAGTGGACCTGACCGCGCACATTTTTCACCTGTACCTATTACAAAGATCTGTGTGTGGGTGAGCTATAATTCACGTTCTCACCAATCACTAGCAATAGCACAATGGAAGAAAATATTTCATCACTTTAAAAAAAATGAAACTTTTCACAAAACATACTTTTATCATAATGATTCCAAGTTGTCAAATTTTCACAAATGACCTCATAAAAGAGGGTTTTGCAAGATTTAATCCATTTTTGATCTTTCGTTACTCTTTACCTTCATTTCGTCATTTCTTTTACAAAAGTGTTGTTCATTACATTTCCGTTCATTATCTTTTGAAAGAAAATATTTCATTTTACCATCATTCACCTCTTAGTGGAGGAATATCCATAACTACAATATCACCACCTCTCAGTGGAGGATTTCCAATATCTCATTTTTCATTCATTCACTTAGTAGTGATAAGTAGGTCTTTCCATTTCACACATCCACGTAGTAGTGATAACATATTTATCCATATTATTAATCATATTATCTCATAATGCCTTAGGTTGTATTAACCTCTCAACTAGGAGTTGTGACAGTAATGCGCCCCCGAATATCCTACCTACTCAGTGGACAGGGCCAAGGATAATTCGCCAGTTCCACTTAACAATGCTCAGTGGTAGAGCTGAGAATGTCTTGGCCTACTCAGAAGACAGGGCACGAGCATTCCCCAATCATCT
>JAUTBS010128788.1:0-12514 GCA_032361285.1 Aequorea victoria | reverse complement strand
TTATCTAACTAATTCATTTATTACTTGACTAAATAAATTATTCATCAATTAAATATATTTTAAAAATTTAAAATTTTCACGGGTTTTACAACCCTAATCTGGGGGAATCTCACACTGACCAAGGTACTGACATACCCTAATCTGGAATTTCACGGGTTTGATTCTTGTCTCTCTCCTAAAAAGATCTCCACTCATCTCAAACCATCCCACACTCCACCAAATATTGGGGATTTTCGCAATTCAAACCCTCACTACCCAAATTTAAAGTAAATTGGGCTAAAATTTAATTATTAATGACTATCCCAAGCTTAATAATTATTAATCTTTTCTTAAAATTCTATTTAGAAATTACGAGATCTTACATGTTTTGAGTTACACTTTTGCATACATTTTTTAAATTGTATAATACAAAACGAGGTTTTGGGATTTTGGACATCTAAAAAATGAGTATCTGTATTTTTTTCATTTGAATGGTGTTTCCTTGTCTGGAACTTTTACGAATCCGCATAGTATTTATGTTAGTAAATGAGTTTTTCATTGAGGAAATTAGTATATAAAATGAGTGTGTACTGCAGAAAATGAGTGTGTACTACAGAAAATGAGTAATTTAATGTACTGATAGGAGTTGATGTGCAGAAAATGAGTAAGTTGATGTGCAAAAATTAATAAGTTTATGTGCAGAGAATCAGTCGTTTACATTGGAAATGTAGTAAATGAGTTATGAACAATAATACAGAAGAAATCAACCATGTTTTCATTGATGGTGCATTTATTTGTATTTTCATAGCATATTATGTATGTAATAGATCATTGGATTATTTCAGTATCTCGATTAATTCATATATTGCAGAAAATGAAGGTTTATGTATAAAATGAGTGTTACTGCAAAAAATGAGTTTTAATGTAGTAAATGAGTGTTAATAGAGAAAAGAGGCCAATAAGCTACAATATTAGTACTCATTATCCAAAGACGGAGTTGATGTAATGCGGTAAACTAGTTTATGAGAGCAGTTGAGTGTTTCAATAGAGAGAACAAAATGCTGCGAAAGTTCTACATTTAGTCTTCAAAATACTGCAGAAAATGTACTACATTCAGTTTTCAATAGTGCATGAAGTTGTACTACAACATTCAAGGGAAGACAAGCCCTTCCTAATAGTGCACTAAAACATTATAGTGCCTCTTTCAAAAATCAACCAAAACCATTGCTACACCCTACTAAGGCCTTGAGATGATGAAGGACTTGATTCAGCTGTAACTTCACAACGCCCTCATCTCATTCCTCATTCTAAAGAGAAAAACCAGCGGCACTAATCCCACTCCTCATTTTGAATATGCAATATTCATTTTGTTCTTGCAGCGGCTGGTTTTAGTGTAAGCTTGAGCAATATGTTAAATATTCATTGTCGATCACTTATGAACAAATGTATTAACTTTGCGCGTAGTAAACGAAATTGTTCACCTGAGAATAAAATGTCCACTACGTCGCTAAGTGCGTATTGCTCCATAATATAGTAGATGATGATGCCGCAATCCAAACTGTAAATAATAATTTGATATTATAATTTTGGCCAAATTATTAAAAAATAAAATATGCTTGTATTTATACTTACGAGCCATGTTGTTGTTGTTGTGGACACAACATCATTTGAACGATGTCATTGTGTGAATCTTGTGTCATCAAATTAAAGGTTGGTCTATTTTCCAAATAAGGTTCCATATAGCATTTATGCATGACATTGCATTTAAAGTTGCAATTTTATTTAATGTAGACATGTAATATCCAACTATTGGTAATTTCAATTTAAATCTTAACAATTTACCATTTGGGCTGCCACTTTCAAATGTGGATCATGTCCCCTCACCCTTAATGGGTTGTAGTGATACCATCGTAATATCCCTGTATCGGCAATGAGGATTGTCCAATGATTTCTGTGGCATAGTGAAAACATAAGATAACGACAAAATTTTGCTGCTTCCAATGACGTGCGTAGTGCTTTGCTACGGTCATCCGTGTTCTTACATTTTAGTAGTTGCTGTTTTATGAAGAATGTGGATTAGTAAAAAAAGGGATGTTATGTGCATTAGTAGAAAACAAGTAAACCTATTATGAGATGACAACTTATATATGTTAGACTTGAAAACACGTAAACCTTGTCTATTGGTAGCTTGTCAGAATCATCTGTGTCTGGATCTGGCTTAGCAATGGATTGTTGACTCATTAAGATCTCTGCAAAACTATCAATAACCTGTGGATTATTTTGAATATAGATAATATTAATGTCATATGCCAATTTGAGAAAAAGTATACTTACAATATTATACTTATAATGTTATGGTTTTTGTACTTACATTGCTAGAAATTTCTGATTCAACCATCAATGCTCTTACATCTTCTGTAAATATACACGTTTCTCCTTGGTATAGACATGTACTACAAAACAATGGTATGATTACTTAATGAAGTATATATTATGTTTATATAGATAGTGCACAAGTTTTTGGATGGGAATCATAATTGGAAACTTTGCTTCATAAATATTAGTAGGTACCTGTATTCTTTCGTTCTCCATATGTTCATTATCTTTGTTTTGTCAGGATCAGACAACAATTGAAATACTGGCAAATCAAGGATTGACTTAAGCGGCTTGATTTTTTGGCCGTCATGCTCGTGACTCATTGGAAGATCCTCTACAGTTATTGATGGCATTGACAAATATTGTGTTTGTCCTTTTTTTTGTTTTTTTGTCTTGTGCTTTGGACCCTCGTAAGTATAGTCCGGTAACTTATTCTTCTTCCTCATCCTTTTCTTCAGGCGTTCAACCATTGAGTTTGGCCCTTTACTCATTTCTTCAGCTTTATTTTGTTAGTTCCAAAAAATGAGCATTATTGATGACTATGAGGATTTCTGAATAAATGAGTATTAGTACATTATTCACTACAAAAAGTAATGCAACTGAGTCTTTGTGCAGGAAATTAGTATAACTTAAGAAATGAGCATTAGATTGAGAGGGTTTGCAGTGATTTGTGTGTGTATTTTTCGTACGCCTTTTGTAAGGGATCGTGTGTGTGTATTGGGTGCGTGAGTTGCTTTGGGTAATATATATAGAAGTTGGTTGCAGCAGTATGTCAATTGCAACAAATATTCTCGTCCTCTTTTTACCTGTTGCTCCTCGGTAATATTTGCATTCTGATTTCGATGTTCAGTACTATTTTCCTTATTCTTCTTCATTACTTCTTGTGTGAGGTCATGAATTTGTTTCTCATGCAGCTGATATTGTAGATCATAAATTTCGTCTTTTAATGTTGCAATAGCTGCAGTAAGGGATATGATCTTGTTATCACGATTCATCACCTTCTCCTCAAGTTCCTCTATTTTTTGTTGCATAAATTTGACATTTGTCGAGTTCTCCTCATCAGCTTTTGGCACTTGGTCAAATCCATGTTCGTCCCTATTTGATTGCTTATCATGTAAATTCTCATTTTTAGGTTATTCATCCCCTGCAAATCGATCTCCCATGTGTGGTTCATCGTTGCCAAACAATACAGTTGCCACAAGGTTCATCGTTGAGACAGTCTTGTCTGAATTATTTGGGTTGTTGACCCAAGGTTGAATTGTGAATTTTATTTATTTAAATCTGGAAAATGATTAATAATTAATTAATGTTTAACATATAGTTGGTTAAACAAATGATTAGGCTCTCTTGGTTCATTGGGCCAAGGCCCATGATCCATGGCCGGTCACTACTCTCAATTTGGGATATGACATAACTAGAAATGGTAATCGAAGGTAGTGGTCGGAGACGGTGGCCAGAGGTGGTGGTCGAAGATGGTGTCCGGAGGTGCTGGTCGAAGTTTGTGACTTGAGGTGGTGGTAGGAGATAGTGACTGGAGGTGATGGTCGAAGATGGTGGACGAAAATAGTTGTCGAAGATGGTGGCCAGATGTGGTGGTATGAGGTGATGGTCAGAAGTGGTGGTCCTTAATAATAGCAAGAAGTGATAATGGCCGCAGGTGGTGAGAAAAAAAGATAGAATGAAAAATTGCTTACAAAACAAGTAAAAACACATTTTTCTTATTTCAAGAAATTTAATAAATTTTAAAAACTATTTATACTTTTTTGAAAATGAAAATAATTATCAAACATGTTTTTGTTTATGATTTATAAAAATTTTGAAAATAAAAAAAAAAAATTGTAAACGTAAACGTTATCAAACGAGACCTAAGTGATTTGTTTTACTACTCATCTTAGGTGACTGATTGATCTTTATTTTGAGTACCGCTATTTGAAACGTCTAAAAAATAAATTTTTAAGTGGTTTAACTTTTTTAGAAAGAAAAGAAAGAAAAAAAAAAAGTTAAATTGTTTGGAATAATTTTTTTAGACAACTTTTTACTTTTTAGTTTTTTGTTAAAATATTTGGCACAACTTTTAACATAAGCTAAAATATGAAAATTAAAATGAGTTAAGTGATGAAACACTTATGGAAGTTTAATCTAAAGCCCAAATCATTATGAGAATTTAAAATATTGGTCAAACAAATATACTTGAGCCAAATTAAAATGAAGTCCAAAAAATAAAAGGGATAAAACAAGCTTAATGAGACGTAATCTTGATTAAGACCCAAAAGATTATTTGTTTGAGATTATAGGCCAAAAAAAATTTGTAAGCCCAAAATATAAATATAAACAGACCCAATTATTTAATTGAAACCCAATAAAATTAATCTTGAGCCCAATACAAAGAAATGCCAAAAACTTAAAAACTTGACACAAAAGAAATAAATCTGGCCCAAACTCATTTTTAATTTTTATGAATTGATAAAATAAAATATATATATATATATATATATATATACATAAAATCTGAGATTCCCTTAGGAGTGATGTGACTATTTTTGGTGAAAAAGAAAAAGAAAAGAAAAGGAAAAAATGGTGAAAAACATGAAAAGATAGTTTCTTCAAAAAAATAATTTTTCCTACATCATCAAGTCTCCCAAAGTTTTCATTGAATAGTGACAATGTACATAGGATATGATGTGATGAGAGAAGCTTGATGGGACATAAATAAAATAAAAATAAAAAGTTTTATCAAAATATCCTTAAATTAGGGAATGTGTTCTCCATTAAACAAAATAAGACCTTAAGACTTAAGAAAAATAGATTATTTATACCAAAAATGGCATAAGGAATCTTGGAGCCCAAATTTTGGTTAGGATTAAATCAAACTAGAAAGACAAATAATCTAAATTGGAATTTAATTGGAACTAAATGAGGGGTAAAATTGTAATTTCACCACCAAACCTTTGTCTATAAATAAGAGTATTTCTCCTACAAATAAATTCATTTGCCAAAGTCCCCTTATCTCTCTAGAAAATTCATTGGAGAGGAAATAAAGAAAAGAGAAGGAAGAAAAGAGAATGAAGAAAGAAGAAAAAAGAAAAAGATAAGAAAAAAGAAGAAATATCAAAAATTAAATCATATCCATTGAAAGTAAGGAACATAACCAAGTAAGCTATCCACAGAAACCTTCCATTTCTCACCAAAAATCATCCCTCTCTAAACTAAAGGAAGATCAACCATGAAAGAACAAACATGGATGAACCCTAATTCAAAGAAAAATTGACTTTCTTGAGTTGTAGAAAAAATAGAAATAAATAATGAGACGTATGAAGAAGACAAGATAGATGACTAAAATAGTATATAAAATGATAATAAGAAGATTTGGAACCTTGCATGCATGTACAAGAAATAAGAAAGTTGATGGAAGTAGGAGATCTTTTGAGAAATGGACAAAATAGTGGACATAAAATCCGAACTCAGATTTTCCATGCTATCCAAACAAATTCGAACTGAAAATATGCTTCAAAACGAGTTATTTTAGCATGTTATTGACATGTGTGATTTTTGGTTGGACCCAAAAATATATTTTAGAACTCCTATGTCATTTTTAAATTTTCTGTGTCGGAGTTGCAGAAAAACAGACCATTTTGAGGACTTTTAATTAATCCATACATATCCCCTAGTGATGAGCCATATATGGGAAGAAAGGTATAAGGATCTAGTTGTACTCAAAAATTATAAATCTCATTTTCGTTGGACAGATTTTGAGAAAAAATAATTCTGCCAAACAGTGCTGTTTTTTGACAGTCTGTGCCATATGAATTTTTAGAGACCTCTCTGTTGACTGTTGGCCCTCGGTTTCTTAATGAAACATTTATCTAACATCCTAGTCTAGTGTCTGTAATGTTCCTAGAATTATTTATGGAGGTTTAATATTTTTAAATAATTTTATAACAAGTGAGACAAAATCTGGAATTTGAAAGAAATTAAGAGAAATGGTGTTCCATGTGGATAAAAGCACCTAAGCCTAATGACTTGAGTTCTTAGTAACCCCAAATGATTAATAACATATATAAGAGTGATACTAAGTTAATAAAATTTTAATTGGTCCTTTAACTAAATAGTGACAATGTACATAGAAGATGATGTGATTAGAGAAGCTTGATGGGACATAAATAAAATAAAAATAAAATAAAATAAAAAGAATTGTCAAAATATCCTTAAATTAAGAAATGTGTTCCCCATTAAACCAAACAAGGCCTCAAGGCTTAAGGAAAATGGGTTATCCATACCAAACATGGCATAAGAAATCTTGGAGCCCAAATTTTGGTTAGGATTGAATCAAACTAGAAAGACAAATAATCTAACTTCAAATTTAATTAGAACTAAATGAGGGGGTAGCATGATAATTTTACCACCGAGGTTTTGTTTATAAATAGGAGTCTTTCTCCAACAAATAAATTCATTTCCTCAAGTCTTCTTATCTCTCTAGAAAATTCGGTGGAGAGGAGAGAAAGAAATGAGAGGGAAGAAAAGAAAAGGAAGAAAGGAGAAGAAGAAGAAAGAAGGAAGAATGAAGAAAAGGAAGAAGGAAAAAGAAGTAAGATAAAAAAAAATATGTCCTATCCATTAGAAGTAAGGAAGATAACCAAGTAAGCTATCTTCAAAAATCCTCCATTTCTTAACAAAAATTATTTTCTTAAACTCATCCCTCTCTAAGTTAAAGGAAGATCAACCATAAAAGAACAAACATGGATAAATCCTAACTCAAAGAAAAATAGACTTTCTTGAGTTGTAGAAAAACAAAAATAAATAATGAAAGCTGTGAAGAAATCAAGATAAATGACTAAAATGGTATCAGAGTTAGTATGTTATTAACATGTGTGATTTTTGGTTGGACCCAAAAATATATTTTAGAACCCCTATGCCATTTTTAAAGTTTCTGCGTTGGAGTTGCAGAAAAGCAGACCACTTTGAGAACTTTTAATTAATCTAGACAAATATCCTAGTGATGATCCATATATGGAAATAAATGTATAAGGGTTTAGTTGCACTCAAAAATTTTAAACCTCATTTTCGTTGGACATATTTTGAGGAAGAATAATTCTACCAAACAGTGTTGTTTTTCGATAGTTTGTACCTTATGAATTTTTAGAGACCTCTCTGTTGATTGTTAGCCATGGGTTTCTTCATTAAACATTTAGATAACATCCTAATCTAATCTCTGTTCTATTTTCATAATTATTTATGGAGGTTTAATATTTTTAAATGATTTTATAACAAGTGAGACAGAATCTGAAATGTAAAAGAAATTAAGAGAAATGGTGTTCTAAGTGGACAAAAGCACATAAACATAAGGAGTTGAGTTCTTAACAATCTCAAATGATTAATAACACATATAAGAGTGATATTAAGTTAATAAAATCGTAATTGGTCCTTTAGACCAAGGAGGTAAGGGTTCGGGTTGTAGGAACCCATGAAGGAGAAGATTTCAAACCTAAGAAATTAAATTCATTTGAACAACATAGGACATTCTCATACTAATACTCATCAAGAATAAATTGATACTAATGCTTGCGTATATTACATAATCTAGGCATCGAAGGGGGAGTCTCGGAAGGAGTTGTGTCGCCTCAGCATAGAACGAGGTGAGAGTGACTAGTAATATCATAATTACTTGTATATTGTGAAAATATTTTGAATACTTCTCTAAAGCATGTGTTACTATCATGTTATTCGAAATGATTTTTTCAGTATGATTATGGAAGGGTTTTGTCAAAGTTGTTTCCTTTTTAAATATAAGAGATTGTGAGCATATGTTGCTCGTACAAATGAAAGTTATTTTCTCTTTAAATGTAAAGATTATGTGCATGTATTGCTTGTGTGTGTAAAAATATATTTTCTTAAAAATATATTATGTTGTCAGAAAGTGCCAAGTTATTACTGTAAAACCCAGCAAAATCTAATTTTTTTTTTAAAACAAATATTAATTCAATAAATTATTTAATTAATTAACTAACAAATGAGCTCAATAAATGAATAATAAGATTAAATAAATTAATAAAATAAATTTTGAAATATTAATTTAATTAAATACTTATTTAAACTTTAGTTGATTTATCTAGTTATTAATTAATTAAATTAATTAAAGAAAGAAAGTATAAGAAAGAAATAAAAAGAAAAAAGAAATAGAATCAGCTTGACAACTGTGCAGAAATTTAAAAAGAAGATTGGGTCAGCGCATAGCCATCGTGTGAGGAGTCTGTTATGGAAGCATTTAGGAAAATTAGGAATTTCATCCCTGATTTCGTGGTCCATCTCCATGATATATGGGATCCCTTACCCAGTTCATTCCTCACATCCTTAGAACTCTCTCTCTCTCTCTCTCTCTCTCTCAATCTCAGTATTCTCTTTCTCTCTCTCGTGATCTCTCTTTCGACCCTCTGTTACTGCGACACTGCCAGCCACCAACCACCACCGGGCGTTGGCTTGGACCTTGGAGACACCACCACCACCTTCTTCAACAGTCGTCATCATCACCCCTGGGGATCGTCATCACCATTAGGTGATTTCGGGTATGAATGCAGTCTCTGTTTCGTTTTGTTGTTATAGTATATACATAGATACATATATCACACAATAGATTATGGTTAAGCATATGTTTAACCCACCAAAGCATGTGAATAAAATAGGATTATATCATATCTATATCATTAGAACAATAGATCAACACATATAGAATCAGAATATATATAAACAGTAAATATATATATTTATTTTACATAACAGTTATATATATATATATATATATATATATGTTGAAACAACCGAAAACTAATCACATAAGAATTCACTAATAGAATATGTTTAGATCATGCCTAAACATAATAAAATATCATCAATAGTAATTAAAGTAGAGAAAAGAATCCAAAAATTGAGAAAAACCCAAGCTTGAACAGCCTTCCATGGTTGCCGTGGGCAGTTGGGTTGACTCATGCCTCGGGTGAGTTGACCCAAGCAACGTGGAGGGATGACCCCGTGCTTTGGTGTCGACTCATGGCCCCCATGAGTCGACTCATGATGTTTGCCCTGCCTTTAGTCGGCACAAGACCCCTTTGGGTTGACTCATGAGACCGTACCGAGACCACTAGACCCTTGTGTCGACTCATGTCATGTTTGGTTTGACCCATTACCTCTGTGTTGCCCTATGAGTCGACCTACAGCCTCTGTGTGTCGACTCTTCCTTTTGTGCCTAAGGGTCGACACCAGCCCCCTTGGCATCGACCCCTTGACACTCGAGACCCCTTGGGTCGACTCACAGACCCCATGAGTCGACCCACAACCCTTGTTAAGCCTTGACAGACCACGTTGTGTCGACTCACAGCCCCTGTGTGTCGATTCACCCTTGCCTTTTTTTCTGTTTGAGTCGACATAGAGGCCATTTGTGTCGACTCATGGTCGGTACAAATTAATTAAATTTTCTAAAATTTATTCTAATGCTTAGCCCCTATTTGGGCATCAGTTTAAAGGATAAAATAAATTAATTTGAATTAATTTAACACCAAAAATATAAATGAGAAATATAAATAGGTTATTCTTTACCCTTGTTTAATGTTTTATACTATTGCATTGTATGTCAGGTTGAGGTTATCTTGCATTATCATTTCCTAGAAGTTAGCTTGGTCTTGAGGTGAGTAGTCTTCATGCTATTTCTATTTCAAAATAAATCCCCGTACCGCCAAAATTGTTATAAATGTTTTCTATTGCACTATTTATGCAAAATCGAATATAAATACTTTTACTTACGCTTTATATGCAAACTCTTTATATAAATATTTATAGGGAAAATGTTTATGTTTCAAATATCTTTAAATAAATGTATGATATACTTTACTGTGAAAACCATGGCATATTTGAATTAAAAATAATATAAAAGAGACACTCTTTATTATACATATGGTGCGATCATGAGATAAGATTCTTGGGATGTGAAAAAATCAAATGGATAGTTCCTCTTCGGGGGTGACTTTGGACGGCTAAGGAAAAGAACCGGTTTGAATCCGCGTTGACCTTAGTTGACTCAACGGTTAAGGGACAGCCCGGGTGCATTCGGTGACCATAACTGGAATCGTGTAGAGAATAATCACAGGCGCCAACCCGTGGTGCTCTAATGTCGATATTGGATCCAAGGGTCAAGATACCCCAAGTATATGTGGCATTGGTACTTATTGTATGCACATATTATCACTATTGCACTGATTGATTATTCTCACTCGTGTATGAGCATGTCACATTTACCATATTATTATGTTATCGATATTGTATGATATGAGAACACTTGACGTCTATCTTGAAAAAGGAAAACGTATGTACCTTCAAGGGAAAATGAAAAGGAAATGAAATGAAATAAAAAGAGATAAAAAGGGTTTTGTGATTACCCATGTTTATGCTGTTGTAGTTACCATGTCATGTTATGTTATCCTACACTTTATTTTATCTCCTGTTTTAGAATTGTGTGTACTATGCATGAATCTATTCACCAGTTTGTACTGATATTGTCCCAAAACATTTTCAGGTGGCCAGTGAGATGTGATCTAGTCGATGGACTGCTGTGGGTGATCCAAGCTTCTAACCTCTAGGACATTTATCATTCATATGTTGCGTTCGCATTCTATTTAGCATATTTTATTTGACGCTATGACATTATTGTGTTGAGACATTGGGCTGTTGGACCCATTTATGTCACTTTTGGATATAGTTTTTTGTTGTGGCTATTGACCCAATTAATAAGGAAAAAGGGTTTTTTTGCATTTAAATTCATAAAATTGAATGATTAATCAGTTGATAGTTAACTAATTATTTTTAAAGCTTACTTGGCTTGTTGGGCTAAAACCCACAATCCATGGCCGGTCACCATTCCCAAATTGGGGCGTGGCAATTACAACTAACCAACCCGAGCTATTGTGGACTTTGTTCGAGTTATTGCGGGCTTGCCCGAGTTCTTGTGAACTTTGTCCTTTTTTTTACAGCAATGCCGAGTTGTTGCCTTAAAGATTTTTGCGAGCTATGCTCGAGTTGCTGGCTCCTACCACTGGAGATAAAGAGTGGCCCTCATCTCTGCCGCTCTAATTCAGTGAGTCGTGAATGATGTTGCGGTACCGTTGGAACTCATGGTCGTGAGATAGACGACTACTTTGTCACTGAAAGACGTAGTATGTGTGTGTGCTAGTGAGCACATATTTTATGTTATTAAGCATTTATAAGTTGGCCTAAGAACCATATGTTACTGTTGAGAAAAGCTTTAAAAGTTACTTGGGGCTATAGAGCCATATGTTGAGAAATCAAAAAATTGGTTAGGTCGTAGGGCCATATGTTGAAGGAAGAAAGAGGTTTTATAAAACATTATGAGTTGGGTTAGTGAGCCGCATGATATAAATATAACATTTTGCATGAGTTGAATGAGCAAGTTTTTTTTCTGGATAAAGTCTTTATTAAATATCTATTGGGAAGTTGTGT
This sequence comes from Aequorea victoria, assembly GCA_032361285.1. Classification (NCBI taxonomy): domain Eukaryota; kingdom Metazoa; phylum Cnidaria; class Hydrozoa; order Leptothecata; family Aequoreidae; genus Aequorea; species Aequorea victoria. Next base: position 658 of record JAUTBS010128788.1, on the reverse strand, counting down.
AAAACCATACACTTTTTGCTTCTAAAAGCCTTTTATTTATACCAGTATTTGAGAAAACTCATGAAATTTTTACTCTTAGTTTTCAAGTGTTGTGTTGATATATCTTTCATTATGATGCTAAGTCCACTCTCCAATAACCACTTGTGGTTGGAAATCTTGTTACAAGGTAGTTGGTGTTGGATTTCCCAGGATTCCGATACAAGGATGTAGATGAAAATACATGGACAACGTATAAACGTGCAAAAAATAAATTTTATACCTTTACAGATTGGGTTTGATTGATCTGTGTAACAGCGACTAGTCCTTTGAGACGACCTGATGGTCTTCTCGCATATGACCCAACTGCACGACATGAAGAACGCGGAGTGGACAGTGATCCTTTTTCGTGTCTCATAACTGTTTGCTCGGTTTCTCAATCCCAAAAATAATAATGGTATTATTTTCTATACTCCCGTACGAAGAGCACACCAGAATTTTGTGTTAGACAAAATTCTTGTTCTTCTTCTCATTCTTACAAAAACACTCAAAACTCTTAGCTTCCAATAATTCCAATTACAATTCTTGATTGCAATCCCCGTAACCCATTCAAGGAAGAAGGTAGGAACTATATAAGGATAAGAGGGAGAGTGAGATAGAAGAGAATCCCCCATTTTTTAAA
>JAUTBS010128677.1:0-12518 GCA_032361285.1 Aequorea victoria | reverse complement strand
CATCAGTATGCTTGCAGGATTCCTGACTGGGTGCATCTCTATCATCTTCACCTCTTGTGCCTCCCTGGCGTTTCACGTTCTCTGGGTCAGTGCCTCCCGATAACCTTTGGGTTCCCCATCAGCTATCATCTCAACAAAAATAGGATTTCTAGTCGGCGGCCTGTCATCTTCGGCCATTCTCTATTGAGGTTCCTCGATCACCGGTGGAGTGGTTTACTCTTCCAGCTCCACACCCACTTGATCGACTTCTAGTGGAGGGGTCTGCTCACCCTGCTCGACACTCACTACCTCAGCATCTGGTGGAGGGGTATGTTCCCCCTGCTCGATACCTTCTTCTTTGACTACTGGTGGAGGGATATGCTCCCCCTACTCGACACCTTCTCCTACTGCTTCTGGATCTTATACTTTCTCCATGGCACTTTCTTGTACAAGAGCTGGAACTCGGGCACTGACAGACTTTGTTGGCTTTAAGACAAAGTCTTTACTAGTCTGGGTTTTGTGGAAAAACCACATCCTTGTACCGGATCACTTACTTCATCTCAATATTCCATAATCTGACTTCAAACTCGGCATCTTCATAGCCCACATAAATGCATGGAGTGAATATGTCATCGAGTTTGGAACTCTGCTCCCTCAACACATGAGAAAATGTCATACACCCAACACTCTCAGATCTGCGCCAGTCCAGATCTACATGGGTGTCTCAATTCAGCGGGATAGATGGTGATCGGTCAAGCAAATAACAGGCAATCTTGACAGCTTCTCTCCAGAATGATCTAGGCCACTTGGCCATTCACATCATGAAACTAGCTTTCTCTATAATGGTGCAATTCATCCTCTCTGCAACTTCATTATGTTGGGGTGTCCCCAGGGACTGTCTTCTTGTGCTGAATACCCTGATTAGCATAATAGGCTCTAAGCTCGTCTATAGTGTACTCGCCTCCATTTCCAGTGTAGAGACACTTCAGACGTTTCCCTATCTCTTGTTCCACCATCAACTGGAACCTATAAAAAACACACTGGAATGCCTCATCAGTGGTCTTCAGGAAATACACCCATATCCGGTTTGATGCATCGCCAATAAACGTCAGGAAATACTTTCTGCCTCCAAAAGTATCCCTCCTCCACAAGTCTACACAGATCAGACTGTACCAGACTCAACACCTCTAATCTGTTCCATAACAACGACCTGAATTGTCATGCCCCATTTTGGGAATGGTGACCGGTTATAGTTTATGGGCCTGTGGCCCAACAAATCAAGTAGGCCTTAACAATAATAAGTGATCTGTTTGCTTAGTTAAGATTCGATTCAATGTATTTAATATAAAATATTCTAATTTTATTTGCAATTGGGTCAACAGCCCATAAATTAAAAATGATGTCAGAATATTAATAAACTATGTATCATAATGCTAACAACAATACAGAGTATGCGGAATTAATGACAATAGATAATGCATATCATAGAGGCCTGTATGCTGGATCCCTTGAAGCATAGAGTCCAAAGTCTAAGCTTCTCCTTGATTATCCTGAAAATAATATGGTGAAAACACCATCAGTAAAAGCTGGTGAATAGAAACATGCATAGTACATACAGTTCTAAAATAGAAAATAAAATAGATTGTATATAACATATCATGGCAAGACATATATAATAAAGTATACGAAAAGGGAAAATTTCATTTGGTTCTTTCTTTCTTTTAAAGGAGCAATTTATACAATATATAATTCCATTTAATTCTTTTAAGTTCATTTTCAAGCTCTTTTTCTCTTCAGTTCTTATCTTATCCTTGAAAGAAAATAATTCATATTGTTTCTTGTTTTTGCTTAACATATTCATTCTCATTGTATCTCTTTTCATTTCACTATCTTGCCTTTGAAAAAATAGATTTTATTTTCATTTTCTTAAAAACACATATAAGTAGTATATCTCTTTTTCACATCATCTTTTCATTTGCTTTTCAAAAATACCATCATTTTTTCTTTTTAGTCGGACGTCAAGTGTCCTCATATCAATGTCATAATAATATGGTAAAAGCGTCATGCTCAACAAGAGTAGGAATAATCACATGGTACAACAGTTAATAACTGTGTAAAAATAAGTAACAATGCCAAATATATATACTCGGGGTCTCTTGACCCTTGGATCCAAATCGACATTAGAGTCACCACGGGATGGCGTCAGCGTCTTTTCTCTACACGATGCAGTAAGGTCAACACGGATGGGTACGGTCCTTTTACTTACTGTTGAGTCAACTAAGGTCAACACGGGTGGATACGGTCCTTTTTCTTAGCTGGGCAAAGTCACCCCCGAAGAGGAACTATCCCTTGGACTTGTTTCACATCCAAAGAATATCCATCTCATGATCGCACCATATATATATATATATATAGAAAAACATTTTTTCCTTCTCTTTTCTTTAAAAGAAAACATTTCCTTTTTTTTCTTTTCCTTTTATATAAGAAAAATCATTTCTTTCATTTTATCTTTACATCAATTATTCCATGAGTTTGATAGAATTGTATATCTCTGTCAAAAATCTTTTAAACGTGTACATTTTACCTTTAAAGCACTTATGAAAAAGGTTTTATAAATAACTAAGCATTCATAGTATGTTTTTTACAAAAGTCTCCCTTAGTCTTTTATTACATTTTTATAAGAAAGCGATTGATAAAATTTTCTTTCTTTATTATTTATGAACCACGTTTTATAACAAGTGTTTCAATAGAGTTCCATCTTTAAGATTTTATAAAAAAAAAGTATAAATTCTTTCTTGTTAACTTTTGTAGACACACTTTTCTATGCTTCAAGGGATCGAGTATACAGACCTCTAGGACATGCATTATCTATTATCATTACTTCCGCATACTCTGTATTATTGTTAGCATTATGATACATAGTTTATTAATGTTCTGACATTATTTTAGATTTATGGATTGTTGACCCAATTGCAAATAAAATTAAAATATTTTATATTAAATACATTGAATCGAATCTTAATTAAACAAAAAAATTACTTATTATTGTTAAGGCTTACTTGGTTTGTTGGGCCAGAGGCCCATAAACCATAATTTTACATGAATGACACCCTCCTCTGTTTCCCAAATAAACAGGACTCAGGGGTCATACCATTGGCAAAGGTAATTAGGGCCTTCTCTGCCAATATGTTCAAATCTTTATGAGTTATTTGGGCCAGCCTCTTGTGCCACACGTAAGGTGAATCCTCACCTTCAACTACGTTCAGGCTGGTTGAGCAGATTTTCATCTGAGTCTTGAAGAACATACAGCACGCCTGCCTTCTAGCGCTCCCTTGGTCAGTATTCAGCGACCATCTCCGAAGGAATCCTGATATTCTAGGTGATCCAGAGTACTTCCTGATAAAAACATGAGACGTACATCAGGAACATGTTTTACATCTCCCAGCACCATCTTGCATCCGACGCTCGTACAGATGGTAATCTCCACAACTCTTACGATCTTAGAATGGTTATCGTGGCCCATTCTAACTGTATCAAAGTCTCCAACTTTGTAAGAACTGAAGAACTTCCTTCGTGGAGTGACATGGTAGGAGGCCATTGTATCAACGATACACTCTGTGTCGTGGTCTACACCCTGAAGACATCCTTCGTTGACAGAGTATATAAAAGTCTCTGATACAGTGATTGATGTGCTGGTATCCTCTGCTTGATTGAGGCATTGCCCCGCCTTCTGAAATCTGCAGAATCTCTTAATATAGCCCTCCCGGCCACATCCATCACTGGACTCTGGGTCTTTGTTGCCTGCATCCGTCTCTAGATTCACTACCATCCTGAGACCTTCTTTCACCTCGGCTCCTACCACTGCTCATTTCTCAGGCTTCTCCTTTGTTCTTCATCACGAGGGCTTGGGGTTGATCTACACCCACTTCCTTCCATCTTGATTCCTCATTTTAACAAAGTGTAAGAGTTGAGGAGCAATCAAGCTTGAAATCATCATCAAGCGTCATTCCCACGATCACAAGCTGGTTCACCAGGTTTTGAAACTCATTGGTGTGTTTGGCTATAGATCTGCCAGACCTTATCTTCGGGTCAACAAGTCGCCTCATCAGTAAGGAATTGTTTCGAGCCGTCTTTGACTGGTACATGGCTTCTAACATCTTTCAGAGGCAAAAAACGCTCGTCTCTTGAGCGACAAGATGAAAAACACTATTGTTGATCCATTTTTGGATAAGACCAATAGCTTTCCGATTCATCTTCGTCTAGTCGGCATCTGTCTTTCTAGCTGGTTGCACACCGTTACTCTCCAGGGGGTCGCACAGTCTTTGTACAAGAGAATATCCTCTATTCTCGGCTTCCAGATCTTAAAGTTCAACGCCGTCAGCTTAATCATAGCTCCTGGGACAGTATCTTCCATCTTGGATACTTATCTCGGGGATGGGACTCACTTTTGTAGTGGGAATAATATCCGGGCAAAGTCTTATGAGTAAAAAATATCACAACTCACATAAATGGTCAAAATATCGATTGTACGACATAATATTTAGACAATTCAGAGTTAAAACGAAGCCAAAAAGTTACTACCTTTTTTTCTCTATAGGTAAAACTTTTGCTTCTGAGCAAAATATCACACTCCCGGGCCAAAAACTCGCGAAGAATGGTGAAAAATCACGTCCGGGGGTCCAAAATATAGGTCGGTCAAGATTCTGGCAAAAGTCAACGTTGGTCAACCCCAAACTCCGGCGGGTCAACGCCGGTCAACTGTCGGCGGCATGGTCAACGATGGCTTGGCAGTTCAGGCTCGGCTCGGCTGCGGCTGGGTCACTCGTGAGATGACTCTCTGAGTTGGACCGAGTTACCCTTGTTAACTCGCTGACTCGGTCAAGGCCGAGGTTGAAGACGCACGTGTGGCGCATGGTGAGAGTGGGTGCGACGCGCCATCGTTGGGGAGGTGCGTGAGAAGGCCTTTCTCGAAAGTTTTTTTTCATCTTTCTCGTCTCAGAGAGAGGATCCTCGTGGTGTGGTCAAAAGTTAATTCTGAGCAACTTTTAATTTGAGCAACAAACTCTCGAAGCTTGACAAAGCTCACAAATGCTCCTGATGCTGTCACCTTGCTTTGATACTACTTTGTGGGGACCATTCACTAGCACCGGCAAACATTAACACACACAATGAACGAGGATTTACGTGGTTCCGCTCAATAGCCTACGTCTACGGAGAGCGGGAACAAACTGGAATTTTAAACGGTAGAGAATTACATCAATGGAGGAGGAGAGAGAAACACTCAACTCTCTCAATGCACTCAACTCTCTATGTAATACACTCTCACACACCTAACAATGGCAGAGCACAAGCTCAATGCCGCAACCCAATCCCCCGATCGAATAACCAATCGTAAACCCAACAGAGAACATTCCTACAAAAGCTCTGTTGTTTCCTTTGTCACACTATGCTCTCTTTCATGGAGAGCTTCTCCTTTTATACACCAAGACGAAGCCAGATGCATCCTCCAACGATCTTCTTCATCAATTGATCAGATAAGATCTTATCTGATCTTCAATCCAATCCTTCAGGATTTCCTCCAAATCTTCCTCTGCGCATGGAATGGATATGGAAGACCATATCCTCAGCATCAGTCCAAAACTCCAACGATGCTCAATCCTCAGATGTTAACAAAGGCTGCAAATGGCAGCTGAGGCATGCGGTAAGGATGTGGCATTCATGGGTGGTGGAAACCTCATAGGTTTAAGCCAGGGATAACAACGACATCCAAAGTCTTTGAAGAAGGCAAAATCTGGAGATTGATTGAATAACATTTCAAAAGGACACTGATTTTGTAGCTTAGAACTAGGAAGTTTGTTCATTAGAAAGAGGACTGTAGCAAGAACATCAAACCAGTAGGTAAGAGATAAGTATGATTGGTGAAGTAAGGATGGTCGTGACAATAAGATGTGGATACTTTCTTTCGGCAACTCCATTTTGAGATGGAGTTTGGGGACAACTCAGTTCATGTTTGATGCCACGAGAGTTCAATTTTTTTGTAAAAGCTTGACTAGTGTATTGATCTCCTTCATTACTTCGAAATTTTTTAAGAGATACATCAAATTGTTTCTCAGCAAATGATTTGAACTCTACAAATTTAGTAAAAACTTCACTTTTGTATTAGAGACGATACACCCAAGTGAATCAAGTGTAATCATCACTACGCAGAAGAGCAAGTGGTTTATTTACATACTTACAGTGCTATTGGAAAGGGCTAAAGGTAATATATGAGACTTTGAAACACAACAATGTGTACAAAGCGAATCATTCTTATTGCTAAAAACAAGCAAACAAAATTTCTTAGTAAGATGATGAAATTTCTGAGAAGAGGGACGACCAAGCCTTTGGTGCCAGATAGACTGAAAGGAATATGATGAAGGAAACTGACAGACGCCATTGACATAATGACCTTTACATACCGGAGTCTTGGTGAGATTGTCCTAGATAAGAAAAGATTTAGCATCAAAAGTAATTGAGCAGTCATTGTCTGCTGTTAACTTTTGTACACAAATAAGATTGGAAGTTATATCTGGAACATGAAGAATATTGTTGAGTTTTAAGGATGAATGAGGAGTCGGAAGAAGGCCCTTACCTGTGTTATATATGTATTGGCAGAGATGTGCCATTACCAACAATGACTTGTTCAGGACCTTGATAAGGTTCATATAGTTGAAGATTAGTCAAGTAAATTGTAATATGGTTTGTTGCAGCAGATCGAATAATCATACCAATTCTGATGAGAGTTAGGTGTGGAGGCAACAAAGGCTCTGGAGTTGGACTCATAATTTGCAGTGGTGTAGACATCTCATTTTGTCACACTCTAATACTTAGATTCGTCATTATAATCCGAGTTCAATGATGAAAGTTAGAGGCACGACACGCCGAATGTAAAGTCAAGAGAGCCGCAATTCCCGTCATCTAGAGAACCAAGACCGTCTCGCCTTTTAGAAACTCTTTTTTTTTTAAATATAGATCCTAACCCTATTCCAAAATATTTTTAAAAACAAACCCCTAACCTTATTTTAATTCTAAAATATTTTCAAAAAAAAGATCCTAACCAATCTTTAATCCAAAAATTCTCCCCAAAACGCACCCTTAAGACAGAAAATCTAAACATTTTTCTGAAATATTTTAAAGAAATTCAAAATCTTTAATTCAAAATTTAATTTAAAATAAATAAGAATTATTTTTAAAAGAAAATCCAAAACCTTCTTTTTAAAATCAAAAACCTTTTCCAAAAAAATCTAAAATCTTTTTTAATCAAAAGGATTTCAAAAATCATAAAAATAAAGAGTTCTTTGGGCTTGACTCTTTTAAATAAAAAGAATTTTCAAAATTAAGTGTTCCATAGGTTTTGTCTCCTTTTTTTAATATTTATTTAAAAAATAATGCAAAATAAATAAATAAAAATTGAACCCCTTAATGAAGGATGGACTGAACAAAGACCTCCGTAGGAGGCTCGCGGTAAGCTGGACTGGCACACTAGGAAAGCCGGACCGGCTTTCCCCCGGGTCTCAGCTTTTTGACTTTTGTTTCGTAATTTTGGCTTATCCCGACTCTCGAGACCTATCTTGAATCTGAAAAACCTTCAAAGGAGTACGTGATTGACTCTATTGACTCCTCTAGTGATACAGGCTCGTAAGATTCTGAAATTTTAGAACTCTACGAGCCTACAAGCCTTAGAAGTCACCAACCCGATGATCCCGCGACTCTACATTCGCTATTGAAGGCTCAATCGACTTGACGTTCGGCGAAGAATTCAAAAGTAAAGATATTGAGGGCGATCGACGGATCATACCGGTGGATCTTCGTATCACGTTTCGAAAGGTATTTTTCTTATTTAATATGTTTTCCAAATTCATATATATTATCCATGTTATAAAGCGGCTAAAACGACATTATTCTTCGAATCTCTCATTTTTTTTTTAAAAAAAAAAATTTAAATACGAAAAACGATTGATTGTCGGATCGTCATTTAATCTCTTTATAATGTGATCGTCGTTTCTTTTTTTGTCTATCATTTTTTTTTATTTTTTTAGTTTCATTTTGTTTGTGTTACTTGAATGTGAATATTTCGAAACATAAAAAATACTTAGTGAATCGTTGGCCTTCGTTATTGTGTTTGTTTTTTCTTTAGTTTTTGGGTTATGTAAATAATAGGATAGTTGTGAGTAACGATTCGATAGGTATCCTTATGGATTCAAAATATTCATGGGAGATTTATCAAAGGGTCCCATTTTGAATAGTTGTGTACCACTAAGGATAATTTTAAAAGTAATAAACCATTAAAAATGTTCATATTTTTTCGTAGACCAAAATTTCATTCTTCACAAAATTCTTATTTTTATTTTTGAAAATATCAAAATTCTCATTTATAAGAACACCAAAATTCTCATTTCTGTTTATGGGAAATGAGAATTTTGGTCTTCTTATAAATAAGAATTTTGATATTTTCAAAAATAAAAATAAAAATTTTAACAAAGGACCTTATGGAATACAAAATAAAATTTAGAATCTATTAGTACACAACTCTCCAAAATGGGATCCCATGGTAATTAACTCAATATTTATTCATATCAGTGGTTTGCCATTTTGTTTTTTATTTTTTTTATTTTGTATTTGGTTGGTTTGCTTTGAGTCGTCCATATTGTATATGTATGCTTCGATTTTCTTTAAATAGAGAGATAATGATGATTTCTCATAAGTGCGCATTGGACTCGAAAAATTCTCAAGAACATAATTTTTATCCCAAAAAGAAAATTAATTCACATTTTTATGAAACGTAGTTTTTTTTTTTGAATCATCATGTTTTTAAGATAAAAAAAAACCTCTTAAAAGGTGGGATGGTTTTTTATCGTTTCCAATCCTGTAGGATGTTCATTTTAACTAAATCATTTTTTTCGAAGACAACTAAAAATCCTAAAAATGTGGGAATTTTTTTTATCCTTCCTCGCATTTTAGAAATTTTGTTAAATCAAATCACTTTTTATCTTTCTTATTACTTTTTTTAATAAAACTCCTAGAAGGGACTCTGTGGTTCTACTCAAGCCTAAGAAAGATTTTTTTGAAAAAAAAAATTAAAAATAATAAAAATGTTAGGTCATTTCTCTTGCGGATAAGTTATTATTGTTTTAGGATATGCTATCCACCAATTGAAAAGAAGATATCCCTATTTAAGGATAGGCTATTCATATTTTAATTTTGAATTATCTAATCTCAGCTATTCTTATTTTTTCATAACTGACATTCATACATTTGGACCTAATTAGACTTAATTATAAACCAATAATTGATGAGTAGAGGTTGGTGTGATTGCCAAGCGAGGTGGGTGTCTAATTCATTCACACTCCATACCTTAGCCCCCGAATCGAGTTCTTTGATAATGAAAGGGTTAAACATTATCTATAATGGAGTTATTTTGAAAAAATAGTTCTTGAACCTTAAAATCAAGTGGTGACTCCAGTTTCGAAAAGACCTGTGATTTTTTATCTCTAGTTATGTGAAAAAATTAGAAAATAGTCAATCGGATTCGATGTGATTTTTTCAAAAAAAATTAATCCATTGACTCGTGAGTTTCAGAATAAAAAAGAATAGTTGATCATTAATCCATGCTTCAAGTGGGTATACATCGGGCTCAAAAAATTTGGTGAGAGCTAGCCCGTAGGAACCGTATTCTTATGTCTCGATTTCAATAAAGAAAAAAAGAAGATGGGCCTCCGGGCTTTCATCCGAGATATTTGTTGGCCTACTCACAGTGGTGACTCTATTGGTGACCATTAGAGGGTTAAACTCCAAAGCAATCATTGATTTATCTTTAAGCACATTGGGCCTTCATATCATTTTCATTTTAGGTATCTTTTGTCATACGATCCTTGAAGCCTCCTGAAGCAACTTCTTGGATCTAGGCGTTCTCCGGCCCCATACCCTTTGGGTATATCAAAAGTGAGTTAGGGTTGCATCAATCAAATCTGTCACCGTTCACACATGGTTTGCACCTATGCTAACCGGTTGATAGCTGGTGCACCCTCGTTTTCTCGCTCGAAAATGATAACCCTTGACTACCTGACTTTAGTCTATGTAGATAAACCTTAAACTTATTCGATAGGATAGGGAATCTTATCTTATGATCATATACTTATCTGGTATGCTTAAAGCCTATCCGGAAAATTCAAAGCCTATCTAATATACTTGACGCCTATGCGATAAACTTGGACCTTATCTTTTATGCATCTACGCTTATCTGATAGGTCCGAGATATATTCAGTATCTATCATCATAAATTGGGAACTTATCTCTTACGTCTCAATGCTTATCTGATAGGCCTAAATTTTATCTCATACGCCTTGGTGCCTATCTAATAAACTCTGAAGTTATCTGATAGACCAGAATCTTTATCAGATATGACTAGAGTTATCTGATGGACTTGATGCTTACCTGATAGCTTGCAGCTCATCTATGTGAATCTTATTTGGTATGGATGGATCGTATCTGATATGTTTGGATCTTCACTTTTATGCTGGATTGCAAGTGATTGGTGTTATTTGAAGGATGACCCTAGAGGGGTAGTGAATAGGGTCTTTTAAAAAAAATTTAGTTTAAAATAATTTAAACAATATAAGCAATATATATATATATAATCCCAAATAATTATAAAGGAAGTAAAGAGATAGAGAGAGAGAGAGATAACACCGTCGTTTTTATAGTGGTTCAACTATTCCAGCCTACGTCAACTCCTCAAACTTTTCTTGAGATTTTTTACTATGTGAGAGTACTTACGGCTGTGCTTCAAAACTTTTTACAAGTTATCACCAAGCTGCGTTTCAAAGCCACCAGGCTTATAGCACTTGTGATTTTTTCTTCAGCTTCTTACAGACGACTCACCAAACTGCGTTCCAAAACCTCTAGGCTTCTAGCACTTGTAATCACTACAACAAAATGCACTTTCATCGGCACAAACAAAGCTGTCGGCAAAAGCCTAATTGTGTTGGTAAAAGTTTTCTACATTTCACATAACAAATTTTTTAAAAAAATGAGATACTCAATCCAAAATTCTCATTTTTACTTATAGAAACTGGTAATTGCTCGTGTGTTTTTTATGGCATGAAATTTGAAGACTTTCATGATGAATGTTTCAAATGAGAGTAATGGGATAGTGAGAGCTTGCAGCCGAGTACAAAAAAAAACGTTTTCCATTTTTTCTCAGTGTCTACCGCTAAGAAAATCTAACATTTAGGGGTTTGGTCTACAAAAAATGAAACACAAATGAACATCACAAAAATCGATAATTTTTATCCGAACGAAATGCAGTACCCTCCACATGTTCTCGTAAGAAAATCTAAAACAATTTTTGTAAAATTCGTAAAAATTTAGATTTTTTTTATATACTTATTTGATTAATAATTCAATTAGTCAAGTAATAAATGAACTAGTTAAATAAAATTTAATTTAATTAATGAGATAAGTTCTAAATTAATTAAAAACTTAATTAAACTCTAATTAAATTGTCTAGCTAATAACCAATTAATTAAGTTAAGAGAAGAAGAAATAAAAGAGGAAACAAATAAAATAATAAGAAGAAATAAAAGAATAGAATAAAAAAAGAAAGAGAAAATAGAAATAGAAGTTTCGTTCGTTGGTTGGCATCCATGACCCAGTCAACCCATATCCATTTTCTTTAGGCAATTCTGTTGAGGTTTCAAAATACCAGGAATTGGTTTTGAAAGATTGGATCTGACTCCTATTTTCGTACCTATCTCTCCCACCTTATATGGGATGATCTCCCTAGAAATCTTCCCACGATCTCAATCTCTGCATCTCTCTCTCAACCCAGTTTTCTCTTTCTCTCTATCACCACCATTACCAAAACTAGTAGCCACTCGCAATCACCCCCGATCAGACCCACCGCACGCAACGGACCACCGCCACGCAGCCTCGTACCGTCGCTGACCACCAACCGTCGTCGTCATCCTCGTCGGTTGTCTTTCTCCGGTCCGTTCTCCTTTTCCCTCTTCTCTATTTTTTGCTATATGATGTGTATATACGTATAATATGATATATTATATATATAATCGAATTGTTACATATAATAGGTTAATATAGGTATATATATAACACATTCGTATGTAAATGGTAGAGTAGATATATATATATATATATATACATATAACCAAGTTTGTATAAAATATATATAGCAGAATATATATGTACATGCACCCATTGAAAGTAATCTGAGGCAAAACACGAAAAGTCTCTGGTTTGTCCTCTATTAATTCTTATGCAATGGTATATATATATATATATATATATATATATTGTATTATATACAGTTTTCGATTAAGGGCTAGAGCTCCTCTGTTAAGAGGAGGAGTAAATAGAAAAAAAAATTATAAAATAAAATGTAAATAAGCCAACAAGCTGCTTAGTTTTATTCTGTATTTACTGTATTTATTTATATTATAAATTAAGAAAGATAATAGAAAAACCATTCCACTATGATTTTA
>JAUTBS010128676.1:0-20143 GCA_032361285.1 Aequorea victoria | reverse complement strand
CAGTCGCCTGTTATGCCATTTTACCGAGAGCTTGTTCTTTTGGGTCGACACATGGCCTTCTTGGGTTGACTCAAATGGGAAAAATTATTCTGAAATCTTCCTATCTTGGTTCTAAGCTAAGGCCCTGTTTGGATACTAGTTTAGAAACATCTGAAACCAATTAATGCTCAATTTAACACATGAAATTAATTCTTAAATGCTTAGACCTTGTTTGGGTACCAATTTAAAAGATAAATTAAATTAATTTAAACACCATAAACAAACATGAGAATTATCAAATGGGTTAAGAGCCCGTTTGAGTAGCTTTAATTAATTCTCTAACTTCTTTTAAATTGTCTTGAATATTGTATCGTATCAGGTTGACGTAGATTGTATTTCCATTCTATTAGAGCTTAGCTTGGACTCGAGATTAGTGGATTTCATGCTATTTATCTTTCATAAAAAATTTCGTATTCCCCAAATTATTTTAAAGGAAAAATGTACATATTTCAAATATTTTTTAATACTTTTGTATATTACTTCTCCTGTAAAATCGTGATGTAAATGATTTAAAAAAAATATATATGTTGTAAATATTTTCAAATAAAATTGTATGATATCTTTTTTGTAAAATAATGGCATAACTATTTTAAAGATAATGAAAAGAAGAATTATTTTCTATATTGTATATGGTGTGTTCATGAGATGCGAATCTTGGGATATAGAAAAAGTCCAAGAAAAATCCCTCTTCGGAGGTGACTTTGGCCAGCAATAAAACAGGCCCAGTTTAAATCTTGTGGTGACTCTAGTTGACTCAACAGTTAATGGACAGCTCGGGTGTGTCCAGTGACCTTAACTTGAATAGTATAGAGAACAAACCCAGGCACTAACCTGTGGTGACTCTATTTTGATATTGGATCCAATGGGCCAAGTAGCCCCGAGTTATGATGTGACATGGATACTTATGCTCAGGCTGTTCCTGTAGTACTCAATTGATTGATTATTTCCACTCTTGTATGAGCATGTCGATATACCATTATATGATGATACTGATATAGTTATGATTTGAGGACACCTCTGATGTGCAGTTTTGATGAATCAAATGAAAAAAAGATATGTATTTTCAAGAATGAAATGAAATGAAATAACATGAGTTGATGGGTTATGTGTTTACCCTTTCGATTATACTGTATATATCATGTCATAATTATGTTGTTATACAAAATTATTTAAACTTTAGAACTGTATTGTACTATGCATGATTCCATTTACCAGTTTTGACTGACGTTGTACCATAACATTTCAGGTGGCCTGTGAGGAAAGATCTAGATGATGGACTGCGGCGTGGGATCCAAAAATAAAGGTCTCTAGGACATTCATTCATATTTGCTTCCGCATTATTTTAGTACATTTTATTATATGATGTTGTGACATCATTTATGGAGATTATATGGGCTGTTTGACCCACTTTTTATGATTTGAAATTTTAATTGTTTAAATCCATATAAAATGAATATTACTTTACCATATAGTTAGCTAATTTTATGTTAGGCTTACTTGGTTCGTTGGGCCAAGGTCCATGATCCATGGCCTGTTACTTTTCCCAAATTGGGGCGTGACATTGGCCATCAGAGGTTCCACCACCGCTAAAGGATCCACGAGCGACTAATGCGCGATGGCCGACTACAGTGGCTAGCTAGTAAAGGGATCGATGAGAACCTCAGTCCAAAGAAGGCACTCTACCGAGATGTCAAACTTGGCGAGACCCTACTTGTAGCCATCGTACAGCAGGTCGGTCTTGATCTTCTCGACTTCTTTGATATAGAAATCATCATCTTCGTCCAAGCTGACCTTCCACATCTAGTCATCGCACTTCTTTCGGGTAGCATTGATGTCAACTTGGACCCTCTTAGACGTTCCCAGCTCTCTCTTGGTCTCCTCTAGCTTAACCTTGGCCTATGATATCTCGGACTTAGCGACATACGTCTTGCTTTCCAACTGCTAGTTGTGAAGAACCAGGAGGGTCTGGTCAGCCTCAAGAAATTGGATCCTAGCCACGAGGCCAAAAATCTTCTCCTTAGTGGAATGCCGAGCAGCCTTCTCCATCTCTAAGCCTCGCACAGCCTTCCGAGCCACGCTCTTCAACTTCTTGTGATTGTCCAACATGGAGTGAAAGCACTAAATTCCCTCCATAAGGAAATTGAAGAAGTATCAGTTCGAGATAGAAGACTTAAGAAATTTTTAGAAAATGAAAGGAGTAAACTGAACACTTACCCCGACCATGTACTTCACGGATTGGTCATACAAAGTGGTCTCATCGAACACAGCATACTCGACCATATCCTGAGGTAGGAGGATGGCCCTGGAGAGCTCATACGCCACGTCTGGGTCTATGATGCTCTGGGCAGTGACGAGCATGGGGCACCGTGCCACTCAAAAGTTGGTTCCCACACTTCTGCTGACTCCTCGTTTGATTGGCCGTCCAAAGCCTTTTGCTTCCTCCTTAACCTCCCCAGGTCTGTTGCAAGGTCCATCGTTGGGTCTAGTGACAAAACCGAGGTGGTGCCCTCGGAGGAAGGAACTGCAAATAAAGGGTAAGCGGTCCTAAAAAAGGAAGCCAATATGTGACAGCCACAGTGGGCGCGACAGAGGAGGAATTCTTGGTGGCCTTTTTCGTCGGGGAATTCAAGTTGAAAAGAACCCTTATCCTTGGTATTTTGGTGACTTTAAAAACTTTGGCTTGAGGATTGGCTCTGACTTATTACCGGTTGGGCTTTTAATCGGCTAACATTTCCCTTATAGTGTTGTAAGGATGGTGGCGATGTTGAAGGGTATGCCGACAACTGGGGACGTAGTACCAAAGAAGAGCTCGGGCGACCTCTCGCCTATCCGAAAAGCAGCAAGGATGATATTTTTATTCGCGGCCCTCTTATAACGGTCGATCAACCCAGTAGCTTTGTAAAGAAAATAATAAGAGTAAGTGGGATGAAAATAGTAAAATGACAACAATGTAAATGTACAGACTACTACCAACTTGGGGAATCGGGGTGATGAGGAATGTCGATCTCTTCGTCGACATGCCCAGTTGGGAATTTGAACTCACCACCGATCAGAAGCTAGTCATTGGTATGCTTGTCAGAATTTGGCAGGTCCCTATTGAAGTTAATCTCATTATCCCTAGACCTAAAATAATACGTCGACCCGTCCTTGTTCGACGATAAGGAATAACATTCGAAGAGCTCGGGGAGGCCAAAACTGATTCTGTGCAGGCGATTTAGCTTGACGGCGGTGTTGATGATGCACAACAAATTAATGGACATCTGGAAGGAGCTCAACAGCAGCATGGTCAGAGCCTACCTCAGGAGGGGATTGAGGGGAAACTGAACACCCTTCTCGACTATAGAAATGATGGGGAAGGGGAATTTCCTATGTTGAGCAGCATGAAGGTCCTGACTGTCACACCCACTCTCTAAAGGATGATTTAACCTAGTCGGAGTGGTGCGACATAGACTCACCTAATTAAAACTTAAACATTCATTCTTAAAGATGCACTCTGCATCACCCTTATTAATTATATTTTATAATAAAAGATATGATACTTATCTCTTAGGACCAAAGTCTATAAACTACTAAGGGATACTCTATCCCTAAATCAAAATATAAGTTATGTTCCAGAGAATACTCAATCCCCAACCATACAAACACAAGTAACATTGATCATCTCTCGATCATAACAACTTATTTTAAAGATTACAACCCAAATGTACTTTAAACAAAATAATTTCTTCCAAAAGTCTTTCTCCTGGCACTAGTAGACGGACCTCTACCTAGTACTGATATCTGCAACCAAAAAGGTTACAGAAGAGCGGGCTTAGCATTAAAATCAAATTAAACATAAAACAATCTTTTACAAAGAATATAATTGAAAAGTAGTTTCTCACATGGATAAGAATAGCTGTTATAACCACATACATTCATACTTGAGATACATTTATCAAATGAAACGAGTAGGCTCATCATCTAAGTATTATTTTTTAAAAATTATTTATATATAACACAACTTCCAACACACACTTTACAGTGTTCAAGTAGTCGTTTACCTCTCAATCGAAAGTTCTGATAGTACCGCAATCTCAATCACAACTAACTACAATAGAGTGACAGATATGAGGGTCACTCTTTAATCACCAATGGTAGGTGCAACTCACACCCATAAAGGGCAAAATCCATAAAAGTTATCTCACACCATAAAGGGCAAAAACCATTCAGGCTATCTCACACCTATAAAGGGCAAAAGCCATAAGGGTTATCTCATACCCATAAAGGAAAAAAGCCATAAAGACTAATACACATGGGCCGGATACCCACAAGACTTGGCACACTCAAACAAAAATTATGATTCATCATGAAATAAGATTCATTATGTTCTCATCAAACTTCTTCATAAAATAATTCCACATTTGAGTAAACCAAAGATCAATTTTATTTTAAACAGTGAGAACTTTTTTTGGAGATCATTCATCAAACATGTTATCAAAATATTTTAAGATAATAAACATTCATCACATTTCATCTTAATAAAATCTATCCACTCTCACATTGATTTGAGCATTTCAGGGTTGACCTCTTATATCTCGAGGTGTCGCTCCCTCGTCCACGATTATCCCTCCGCGACCTAAATTTCATAATAATTCATGAATAAACATCAACTTATATCTCATATAAATTCTAAAATTTTACTTCTTGACCCCATGGTCTTGAAGGATACTTATCATTTTATTAATATAATAATTCTCTTATAAATGTTAATTGTTCATTAGAGTTGCTAAAAACTCAAATATTTGGGCCTAGGTACTTAATTTCTCTTGGAACATCATCTTTCTTTATTTCTTTAATATTCCAGATTCTGCCACGCTTATGGTAAATTCAGGGGCTAGATATGAATGTTAGTTAGGTTTTTCATGTAGAAATCGAGAGCCAAAAGTGATTATAAAGGCTCTGAGATACCGCTGGAAAGAATTATTGATTTCACACTTTTGGGTTGACGCATACAGGATTTGGGTCGAATCAAATGCCTATGGGTCGACTCATGATGTCTCTAGGTCGACTCATGATATACTTTGAGGTGTTGAGTCGAGGCGTGGGCTAAGACATATCAGCTCATGTGCTTTGAGCATGGACTTAGGTCGACTCACGCTGAGTGTGGGTCGATTCATGGTCGCACCTGAGAGATATATATAGAGCAATATTTTTTTGGGTCGACTCATGGGCTGATGTGGGTCGACTCACAAGCTCAGAAAAACTAAAACTTTATTTTGACTTTTCTATGATAAGGCTCTATTTTGGAAGAAAAATTACTGTTTTGTACATTCCTCTAAAGATTTACTACTTCCATCATCTCCTTTCTCCATTTCTCATGCATACATGACTCCAAACCTTCTTAAAATATAATTTCTATGAATATTAAAAGATTAATTCCAGATTTCTCCCATTAATATGCACAAGGATGGATAAGAAAAATTCACTAGCATGCATGTACTAAGAGTAAGAAAGGAGATTCTATTCTTTGACAAAGAGGTATTGTAGAGATGAGAATTTGAGTTTTAGGATATGATTCCTACCTTAAAGAAGATGAAAGATATGATGGTGATGGTGGTAGAGCTCCTTCCTTCAAAGATCTTCACTTACAGAGTCATGCATGTCAACAGCCACCTCCCAAGAACACCAGACATTAGCGAGGAGATCTTCAAGAACACTTCAGAAATTTTTACACTTTTTCCTCTCCTCATTTCTTCTTCTTTGTTTTCGGTGTGAAACCACTCCCACCCCAACTCCAGCACCTTCACGGACCCCAAAAACTCTTTAATCGTCTCCTCCTTCTCTCTAGAACTTAGGCAGCTTTGATGAAATCAGATTCTCAGAATTTCTCCATAGGAGATTTCGGCCAAAAGGAGAGAGAAATGATGGTTTATGTAGTCCCATCAATTACTTCAAAGTAGACTACAAAACTAAAATTGTTGTACTGATAGCTTAAAGGGTTTTTCTTCATGTCCCATTAATTTGACTCTTGTAATGATGGGTTGTGTAGGATTAAGGTGACTTGAGCTAATTATTGCATGCAAACCCCCTTTTGACATGACTTTGGCTTGTAAACTGAACGTTGAGATTATTATAGAACTGTTTGAACTTTCGATTGTCAAATTATTTTCCATTGTCTGTTAGCAAAACTCTTGGTATGCCAAATTGACAAATAAGATTCTTTCACATGAATTTAGTGATGTCTTCCTCCGTTATCTTGACCATCGGCTCTGCCTATACCCACTTTATAAAGTGATCGATGGCCACCATAACAAACTTCACTTATCTTTTACCTTGGGGCATTAGGCCCATGAGGTCAAGACCCCACTGATCAAAGGGCTAGGGATTGATCATGATGGTAAGCTCTGCTGGTGATTGCCTCTGTATGTTTGCAAAGCGTTGACATTTGTCATACTTCTTGACAAAGCCTTTCGTGTCTTCTTGCATAGTAGGCCAGTAATACCCTACTCTAATAGATTTTTTCACTAAGGACCTGGCTCTGAGGTGATTTCCACAAACTCTTTCATGGATTTCTCGAAGGACATACTGTGCTTCCTGTTCAAAAACACACCGAAGGCATGAGAGTGAGTTGCTCATTCTGTAGAGGATGTTATCAACCAAAAGGTATTTGGCCACATGACGCTTTATTTTTTTAGCCTCTTTTTTGTCATCCAGAAGTTCTTCGTTCTCTGAATACTTCAGAATTGGTTGTACCCATTCCACCGTGTGTATTATGAATGTTACCTTTTTCAGATCTGTCGAATCATCGATACTGGGTTGGCTAAGTATCTCTAGGAAAGTCTTATTTGCTGAGACACTCCCTCTAATTAAGGCTGATTGGCCTTGGTTACTTTTAAACCAACAAGGAACACTTCACACTCCACTTCATTATTGGTGGTTTTGAAATGGAGACCTATTGCGTACTGTAACTGGTCTCATTGCGGTGAAACTATGACAACTCTCGTTCTTCCTAGTTTTTTCTTGAAAGACCCATATACATTTAGGACCCAAGTTTTTGTTGTGTCCAAGGACTGCTCTGTAGTAGTTGTGTCTTTAGATGACTAATCAAGTCAAGTTTTATCGCTCGTCTGTGCCTCCACCTCTTTACTTTGATTGGTACAGTCTTGATTGGATGAAATTTTCTATGTAAAATTAGCTAGAAAATCTGCTACTGCTTACCCTTTGATAGCCGCTCTTTGTTTATACTGGACATCGAATTGTCCTAACTCCACCGCCTACTAGATTAGCTGACCAGATGACTCCAGCTTCTGCAATATTTTTCTTAGAGGTTGGTCAATGAGGACCACAATTGTGTGTTCCTGGAAGTATGGACATAACTTTCTAGAGGATATGATTAAAGAAAATGTTAACTTTTCCAATCTAGGATGCCTGCTCTCTCTCCCTTGGAATGCTCTACGGGCGTAGTATACAGGCACCTGTTATCCTTCCTCCTCCATGATCAGTGTTGAACTAATCGCTGTCTTTGACACTACAAAATAGAGAAAAAGGGGTTCATGAGGCCCGGTATTAGACAATAGATGAGGATTTACCATATTACTCTTTTAATTTGGCAAAGGTCTAGTCACACTCATCATTTCAAGAGAATGCATTTCTTAAAAATTTGGAAGAATGGTAAGCATTTTTCTATTGCCCTAGGAACAAATTGTTTTAGACCAACAACCCTTCTAACTAGCCGTTATATATTCTTCGTGTTTGCTGGAGTTTTTGTGTCTATGATTACTTTAGTTTTCTTAGGGTTAGCTTCAATTCCTCGTTGGCTGACCATATAGCCTAGAAATCTGCCTGAGACCCTAAAAACACATTTCACATGGCTAAGCTTCATCCTGTACCTCCTCAAAATAGCAAAAACCTCTTCGAGGTCCTCCAAGTGTTGTGTAACTTTTTTTCTTTTAACTAGCATATCATCAACGTAAACTTCGACATTCCTCCCGATGAGTTGTGCGGACATTAAATTCACCAATTGCTAGTATGTTGCCCCAACATTCTTTAGGCCAGATGACATAAGTCTGTAACAATACACGCCCTTGCTTGTAATAAAAGATGTCTTATCCTAATCTGGTGGGTGCATCAGGATTTAGTTGTACCCTGAAAACACGTCCATGAAGCTTAAAAGTTCATAGCCTGCCGTGGCATCCACTAAAAGATCTATCATTGGGAGAGGATAGCTATCTTTTGGACATGTCTTATTTAGATCTGTGAAATCGATGCACATTCTTCATTTTTCGTTATATTTTTTTTACCATGACAATGTTGGCCAACCAATCTAGATATGTAACTTCCTTAATGAATCATGCTGTCTTTAGCTTTAAAACTTCTTCTGTTACCGCTTGACTTCTCTTCGTAGAAAAGATCCTTTGCTTTTGTTTGAACGACTTCATTCTAGGGTCCTCATTTAGGCGATGAACCATGATGAATGGGTCTATGCTGGACATGTCCCGATGCGACCACGTGAAGACAGCCTTGTTTTGCCTTAAGAATTTGATCAATATATTCTTTAGCTCATTGTTGATCTGGACTCCAATCTTTACTATTCGGGACAGATCAGACTCGTCTAGAGTGATTTCATCTAGATCTTTCACTGGTTCTCCCTTCCTGATCTCCCCTTCATCTTTGACCTCCATTTCTTCTATGATCATGGTATCCTTTGATTTCACCTCTCTCACAAAAGTAGCGTAGCATTCCCTTGTTGATGTTTGATCTCCTCAGATTTCCCCAACTCCTTCCTCTGTGGGGAACTTGACAAGTAGGTGGTAGGTAGAGTTGACTGCTTGGAAACTATTTAGAGCTATTCTTCCCACTATTGCATTGTATGCCGACGAGATGTCAACTATCAGGAATGTTATCATTCTGGATGTTTTTGTTTAGCCTGACCCCATTGTTATGGGGAGTTGAATTGAACCTAATGGGTATACGCGATCCCTTGAAAACCCAACCAAACGGGAGAGCATTGATATGAATTTGTCTTTTCCCATGTTTATCTGATTAAAGGCATTGGCAAACAGGATGTCAGCTGAGCACCCAGTGTAAATTAGGATCCTCCTCATCTTAAATTTGGCCACCAAGAGTGTTATAACTATGGGATCATCGTGGGGCTGGTGACTCCCCCGAGCATCACTTGGAGCAAAGGTGATGAGTTGATCTTTGCTGTTCGAATTGACCTTTATGTTGAAAGTAGCCCCCCTTGTTTTTGGTACGCAATCTTTTTATGTGAGCTCTTCTTTCTAACTTGGTGCTTCTGCCACCAACAAAATTGCCTGCGATAGTCCTGATCTCCGCTGGATGTTTGCCTACCTTGGCGGCTGTATTTAAAGAGGTCAAGCCTGGTGATCTTGCCTATTGTTCCCCTTATTGCCCTCCACAAAGCGAGCTAGGTGGCCATTTATTATCAAACGTTCAATTTGCTCATTGAGATCGAGAAAATCCTCTGTATCATGGCCGTGGTCTTTGTGGAATCTGCATAACTTATTTCGTAATCTCTTTGAAGGGTGACTCGTTAGTTTTTATGGCCATTTTAGAGTGGGATCCTCCCTGATGTATAGGAAGACCTACTTCATAAGTGCATTAAGTGGTGCATAATGACCATATTTACTTTCATTGGTTTGATTGTATTGATGATTACCTGCTCGAATTTGTCTATCAACCACTGACCTTCTAGTTGGTCTCGTGTCAGGATCTTTCGTTCTCTTTTCGACTTTGGTGTTCGGCTCCTCCTCCTTCCCTCTTCAAGCGTCCATGGCATCTTCTACGTTCATGTGTTTTTGGCTTTGAACGTCAATTTGAACATATCATTGGGAGGGGCTTTTGACAAGGAGAAAAGAAAGCGTGATGGTAACAAACCCCCCATAAGAGTTGTTAACGCTATATTATCATCGACTTTATGTACTTGCATGGCCTCTATATTGAATCGAGTGGCATAGTCTCTCAAGGGTTCCCCCTTAGTTAGCTTGATGTTCAAAAGGTAAGTGGTCGGCTTCCTATGCCTTTAGCCTCTAATGAAATGGCTGACGAATAGCTTACTGAGCTAAAAAAAGGAATCCCCAGATCGTGGTTTCAACTTATTAAACCACATTTGGGCTAGCCCTTTTAGAGTTGTGGGAAATTCTCTATACATTATCTCGTCCGGGACAATATGGATTTATAGCTTTTTAGATGGTCCAGAGGGTCTGAACCTCCATCAAAGATATCGATTGAGGGCATTTTAAATTTAGAGAGAAGGGGCTTACCCATTATTTCTGCCACGAATGGGAGCCAGTCCTCTAGACCAAATCCTTAAAGGTAGCTGGGGTTTTTCCTTTCATTACCTCCAAGACCGTGTTCAACAAGGCTCATACCTCCTTCATTTATTCGTCCCAAGTAGTCAAATTTTCTGATGCCTCTTGCTTATCCTTTTGAGTTCCCTGTTGTGTTGGCATGGCTAGATACCTCTCCTTCTTTCAAAATTTGGGATGGATCCTATGCTCTAGGTGGGACCGCCAATCTCTCTCCTTCCAGTACAACTTGTCCATTGCCTTGACGATTGGCTTGCCTTTCTGGGGGATTCTCGTTCCTAACTCCCTGCTCGAACTCGCGTTGTAGCCTTTTTTTGAGTCATTGTAACATCTCTTCATTTTGTCAAACCAACTAGAGGATCCCCTGCGTGAGGTTCTGCATTTGTTCAAAGGCAAGATCATTGGGCAGAAGATTCCTTACCTCCTCTTCATCCTCTGGGAGAGAGTTTTTCCTATCTTCTTCTGTTTCCATGGGTACGTTGGGACTGTGTAAAGGAGCACTCAACCAAAACAAGAAAGAAGAATGAATTTGAAATAGGAAAAACCAGAATTGCCTTTCCCGCACACGACGCCAAAATGATGGTGCACCTTTTTGTCTCATGAGTGCCTGGCTCACAAACACCTAAAAGAACAGTATAAGAGGTCATTGAGCATCGATGTGGTGCTAGCTGGTGACCATCCGACGGTCTATTTAGAAAACTCGACGAGAACGGTCCAAAACTCTCCTGCCTAAAGAGAAAGAGAGCGTAGGGTTTTTTTACTTGAGTGAATGAAGATCCTAAATGCCTCGTATTAGCCTCCCCTTAACTGATTTCATGCCTTGCCTTCAAATTCCCCTGCAGACTCTCTCTCCATCATGTCACGACACCTGGCATGGTCCCAACTCCTTTCTTAATGTGAACTTGGAAACCGTTGAAAGCACAGGGTTTCCACGAGCGTATCAAAGATTGGTGATGCGTGTGAGTCACGCGGGGCGTATGTGCCACGCGCGTGCAACATTGTGACTTATCTACAGATTTGTAACTTACCAGGTCTGCTCCCTTTCCCGACTCTGGTCTGCCCAGACCAGGATGGTCTGGCCTGAGCTTGGACAACTAATATTATGATCAAGATATGAGTAGAGCTCTTGGATATCGGTAGATCAGAGTAGAGTATAATATTCTCCCGTAAAACTTTATCTATTATATTTCTTTAATATATATAAAGTAGTTAATTCATTTAATATTTCTTGTGACATGTTAATTAAAGTTGTGGGTGTCTGAATCTGGATGGTCTTCCAGTGATTAACGTGCTTCCAAGGTGATCGCCTAACTGTTGCTGTTCACCGGTTGAGTTCCTGCAAAATATTAAAATATAGGTACCGGTGGGATATTGGCCTATGATTCTCCGATACTAAAGTCAGCAGATGGGTAATAGAGTAATAACTTTGAGAGAATGTAGGACTGTATGTAGAAGTGTCAAGAATGGCGTACCCTTGAAGTCTACATGTGCCTACTATTTATTGAGTTGTGGAGGCATGGTTTTAAGGATGAGTTGGGGGTGAATCCCTAAATATCCGTGATTAGGCTTGATCCTCAGGATGTGATAGAGGCAAATCAGGGTTTTGCCAGACTGGAGCTTGAATCTTGGGATTTACACTGATCCGATCACTGCTTTTTCATGGAGACAGCTGTTAGAGTGATCTCGGGAGAGATCTGCGGTGTCGATCTTGGAGTTAACCGTTATGAGTGCTCAACTCGGTTGGTCCAGTTGACCAAGCTCGTTGATCTGGCTGAGCACATCTTGTGGTCAACCCGAGTGCATGATCAGGTCGGTATGGTTGGCTGTTGTAGCTTTGTACTTCTCGGTCGGTCAGGGTTGTGAGGTCTTGGTCGACTCGTACTCTCCATGTGTCCATTCAGGTGTGCATGCCCCCGGTCAGGCCCAATGTTTTAGTTTTGGAATTCCTCTCAGCCGGTTTTGAGCGACCATTCAGTTTTATACTTATCAGATGCCCTTATTCCCAAGCAAAACTCGCTCGGCGAAGGGGATACACCCATTTGAAATGGTGGTTTGTACAGTTTATTGTGACTCCGTTTTGTCTTCCCGAGGTAACAGTTACACGCGGCTCGAGGGGACTTCCCTCTTTTTGAGGTGACGGCTCGGGATGCCAAACGTCATGTCGCATTTAAATGAGAGTCTTTACAAATGCTGAAAATGGCAGCATCTTGGTATCCGACCGACACTTGGATCAATCGAGACTGCTGGTTGCTCTTAATCTGGCTGTCGATAATGCTTGATTTTGGGACCGTTGGATCACAAAGCTCATTCTAATCTGGGTCGTTCGTGTGTCTGCCTATATGTAGGCGAGCAGCAAACCTCCCTTTACTTTTTTCTTACCTTCACTTCATCTCACTATATTTCTCTTTTCTCTTTCTTCTCCGACGAAACCCAAAGAGCAGTCTCCGACATCCTCCATTGCTACCGACAAGAAAGCTCTGCCTCTTTTCTTCTTGGTGTTGCGTTCATCCTCTCTCACTTCCAGTAAGTTCTCTAGTTTCTTCTTTAATTCTTCATTCTCTTTCTACTCCTCCATTCTCCATTCTTTCGAGGAACCAACTCTGGCTTCTTCGAGTTTGGAGTTAGAGCTTTTTCCATATCCCCGTTTCTCTCCTCCTTCTCCATCTTTCTTTGTTAATCGTTTAGAGTTTTTTCACAAACATTCTCCTCTCTCTCCTTCTATCGAGTCTTTTGTTTTTGATAGCCCTGTGTTTGACCTTGCTTGTAGAGAGGCTTATACCATAGCTAGATTCCTCATACCTCTTATTCGACGGGGTACAATGGAGTACCCCCAAGAAATTGGGTCTTCTAGGGGAGAACCATCCTCTTTTGGGTCAGAGACCATAATCTCGACCCCTGGTCTTGTTATTTCCTCTTATCGAGGGTAATTTTTGCTAGCTACTGGGGAGAGCTCCAGCTCGGTTGCTCGCCTTTCTGAGGAGATTGTCCAGGCTTCAGTGCTAAGCCTATTACTTCTATCTCTCGAGCCTCGAACATCGAGCGCTTGCGCGAGACCTTCTTCATCCCTTCTTCCGTAGTCTGTAGGGTTCCTGACCCTGACAATCGAGTGTGCTCTTGCTCACTCGGAAAGGTGTGTTTGTATGAGCACTCATTCCCTGCTGGTCTTTGTTTGCTCTTTCCCCTCATCATCCAAGAGCTTTTAGACTTCTTTGGTCTATCCGTGGGTCAATTGATGCCCAATGTATGGAGGATCCTCCTTGGGGCAATCATTTTATGGAAAAAGGCCAGTGGGGGCCAATTTCACCTTACCGTAGAGGAATTTCGTTACTGCTACCAGCCAGAGGAAAGACAGCCTGGGTGGTATTTATTTCAGTCTCAGTCGGATGACCGAGTACTCTTTCTTTGTTGCCCCTCCTCCAACAAGCATTGGAAGGAGAGGATCTTCTTCATTTTTTTGGAAGGTTGGGAGTTCCAGCCATGTGAGGAAGTTGGTCCTAATACTCCCAGGATCATCCCCCATTGGGGACGCCCTCAGCCGGGGGTATCGCTGCTGAGTCCCTAGTGGATGATGAGGTAAAGGCCAGAGTCAGAGCCGCCAAAGAGTTTCACGATAGAACTTTCAGTGCTTTGGTGACCCCTTAAAAATTGAGCGCTTGGCTTCTCAGCCCAGTCAGCCCGAGTGAGAATCTTTTCCTTTTTTAAATTAGTTTTCTTTCCTATTGTCTCTTGATCCTTATTTCTATGTGTTTCTAATTCCACTTTTTTGTCCTGTGAGCAGGAATGTCAAAGAGGCCAGAGAAGGCTAACATCGAAAAGGTGAAGGCTCAACTTGCTGGGGAAATAGGGTCCTTAGCGGCCAAGAGGCTGAGAAAAACACCCCTTTCGGTCGCCAAGGCCCGACCGACTGATGTGGAGGAGATCGATCCAGAGGATCGCCTCCCATCAGGGCCCACTCCCCCGGTGGAGGTCAGTTCAATCACCCCTCCGGTCGCTTTGGCCTCCAGCGCGCCAGCTGATCCTTCTTCGTTGGCGGTTGCTATGGCTCCTCCTACCCTAGGCCCTTCCTCTTCCTCTCATCCGCCTAAAGAAATGTTGACTAGCTTTAACATGGCCCGGGCTAAGATGCCCGACTTCATTGGGGAATTGAGCCCCTATCTCTCAGAGATTGGGACGGCTCTCCTGGCTAGGGAGTTGATCCTTGACCTTACTCGGGTAAGTTTCTATTTAGTCTTTTTGCTTTATTTTCATTTCTTATAATTGACATTTGTTTGGTGTCTCTATTTTATAAACTTGCGCTCGGGCAGCCCATTTGTCTAGTCGCTACTTCCAACGCGAAACTTATGTTGTTGGCGAGCTGAAGAAGGCCACGACTTTGCAGTTAAAGGTCGCAAGTTTTGAAGAGGACTTGAAGGGTGCAAAGGTCGAGGCAAAGAAGGCCATGGTTCAAGCCATCAAGATGGAGAAGGCAAAGGGGAAGGCCGAGCAGGAGAGGGACTGTTCCTCGGCCAGGGTCCAAGATCTGGAGCCAGCGGTAGGAATGGCGGAGCAGAAGGCTCCTGATGCTGAAGCCTGAGCAACCGAAGCTTAGACCAAGCTAGAGAAGGCTGAGCAAGAGGCAGTTGAAGCATACAAATCCTCCAAGGACTTTGTGCTTAAGACCACTAAGTACTATGCCAGTGGTTTCAATGCCATGAAAGCTCGGGCTACAACTATTTTCAAGGAGGTGGACTTCTCCTCCTTTCTGTGGAATGACGAAGAGGAGGCCGAAGGGCCCTCGACTGAAGAATGGAAGGATTCTCCACCCCCTCGGCCTGATCCTCCTGTTTTTCCCCTTTTTTTTTAGTGTAATGTTTTTCCTTTTGTATTATTTGGAAAAAATAATCTTTTAAATGATTAAGAGTTTTTTGAATGTCCTCTGCTCAGCCTGAATGAATGTTTTTCTTCATTTTCTATACTTCTTTTTTCTCTAAGTGTTGGGCCTTTCGGTCGGCTTTTCTACCTTTTACCGGATGAATGGGACACCTTACCTCTGGATGACATCTTGTACCCCTTCCTTTTAGCTTTCTCCAAGCGCTGGGTATCTCGGTCAGGCTTTCTAGTTGCCTTCTCCATGTTCTGACTGACCGGAGCTTGGTGTGAGGAAAATTACTAAGTGTTTCTCGTCTCGGTTGGACTCTAAAATCATCCGACCACCAAAACTCAAAGCATTTTGATATTTTGTCGACTCACTTTCAATTGTAGATTTTATCTATGAATGCTCAACTTGACTCTTAGATGGTCACATCCTTCTAGTTGTCAAGGTTTTTGTAGAACTAGGGTCTCGGTTGGATCCTCGAGTGATCCATTCGTTCCTTGGTCGGCCAGGTCCTTGGATGACCTGGCTATTAAACTTTGTAGGAGTTTTTGCACCCCAGTCATGTACCTCAAGTCGACCAAACTATTTTTTGGCTGATTAGGCCCTTAAATGACCCAATTGTTGAATTCGTTGCCTCGGGCCTTGGTTGGATACCTTAATTCGATCCAACTACCTTTGTGCCGACCAGGTTCTTAGGTGACCTAACTATTGAATTTTGTAGCTTTGAGTTTCGATTGGATACCTTAAATCGATTCGACCACCCTTGGACCGACCAGATCCTTAGGTGACCTGACTGTTGAACTTTGTAACTTTGGGCCTCGGTTGTATAACTTAAACCGATCCAACCACCTTTGGGCAGACCAGTTCCTTAGGTGACCTAGTTGTTGAACTTTGTAGCTTCGGGCCTTGGTTGGATACCTTAAACCGATCCAACCACTTTTGGGCCGACCAGGTCCTTAGATGACCTGTCTATTGAACTTTATAGCTTTGGGCCTCGGTTGGATACCTTAAACCAATCCAACCACCTTTGGGCCGACCAGGTCTTTAGGTGACCTGGCTGTTGAACTTTGTAAGTTCGGGCCTCGGTTGGGTACTTTAAACTGATCCAACCACCCTTGGGCTGACCAGGTCCTTAAGCAACCTGGCTGTCAAACGTTGTAACTTCAGGCATCGGTTGGATACCTTAAGTCGATCCAATCACCTTTGGACCGACCAGGTCCTGAGGTGACCTGACTGTCGAACTTTGTACCTCCGGGCCTCAGTTGGATTCCTTAAACCGATCCAACCACCTTTGGGCCGACCAGGTCCTGAAGCAACCTGGCTGTCAGACTTTTGTGGATATATAGTTTTTGAAAGCATAAAGACATATAAAAAGAGGATACATTTGTTGCTGTCGTTTTACACACTTCCTTACTGGTAATACTTTCTAAGGTGCTCGGCATTCCATGCATGAGGGAGTATCCTGCCGATCGCATCCTTCAGTCGGTATACTCCTGACCTCACTCGATTTTCCACTTGGTATGGTCCTTCCCAGATTGGTCCCATCTTACCCTATCGGGGATCTTTAGTGGCGAGAGAGACCTTACGAATGACCAAGTCCCATAATCTGAATTCTCTCCTTCTGACATTGTTGTCATAGTACTTCTTCATCCTCTGCTGGTAGATCGCCGTTCTGAGAGTGGAGGCCTCTCGGATCTCATCTACCCGATCTAAGCTTTCTCGAAGGGCTTAGTCGTTCCTGTCTTCGTCAAAGCTGGTGGTTCGGTAGCTTACTAGACTGACCTCTACTGGGATGACTGACTCGCTTCTGTAGGCGAGCATGAATGGAGTCTCGCCTATCAGGGTTCGAACTGTCGTCTGGTATACCCATAGCTATTTGGGAGCTCCTCGGCCCATAGGCCTTTTGCTGACTATAGTTTAGTCTTGATCATCTTTAAGATTGTTCTGTTGGTCACGTCGACCTGCCCGTTAGCTTAGGGATGGGCAGGGAAGGAGTACTTATTCTGGATGTCCAGCTGACCGCAGAACTCTTTGAACTTTTTGTTGTCGAATTGTCTACCGTTGTCGGTGATAATGCTTCTTGGGATGCCGAATCGACATATGATTGACATCCATATGAAGTCTACTACCTTCTAGTCTGTGATTTTTGCCAACGACTCTGCTTTCACCCATTTGATGAAGTAGTTAATCACTACTATCAATAACTTCACCTGACGTCTCCCGATCGGGAAAGGCCCTACAATGTCGATTCTCCACTGGGTGAATGGCCATGGGGCAGTGATTATAGTGAGCTCTTCCGATGGCTGCCCGGGGATGGTTGCGAGTCTTTGGCATTTGTCGCACTTCTTAACAAAGTTTTCTGCATCTTTCTGTATATTGGGCCAATAGTAGCCAACCCTTAGAATTTTTTTCGATAGGACTCGAGCGCCCGAGTGATTGCCGCACATCCCTTCATGTACTTCTTTCATTACCTATTCGAATTCTTCTTCTGAGTTACACCTTAGGTAGGGTACTGAGAAGCCATGTTTGTAGAGAATGTCTCCAATGAGTGTATATTTGCTTGCTCAGTACCTCATCTTTTTGGCCTCGGCTCGGTCGGCAGGTAACTAACCATTTCAAAGAAAGTTAATTATGCTTTCTGCCCAAATTATACAGACATGTGCCAAGCTTACTACTAGTGGTATCTCCTTCTGAGCGATGCTCGGCTGGGTCAGGTACTCTGCTAATACCCATCTACCCATCTGCCCCTCGGGAGCTGAGGCCAGCTGAACGAGATCATTAGCTCGCTGGTTGTGGTCCCTGGGGATTTTTCTATGAGGAACTTGTCAAACTTAGCTTTGAGGTCCTCGGTGATAATCTTGTAGGCCTTCATTCGATCTTCTTGCACTTCGTACTAGCCTTGCACTTGACCGACTACTAGCTATGAGTCACTAAGAATTCTGACATGTGTTGCCCCCAACGCTAGTGCCAGTCTAAGGCCGGCTATGATAACCTCGTATTCAGCCTCGTTGTTGGTTGCTCAGAAGCTAAAATGCATGGAATATTCCAATTCTTCTCCTTGCGAGGAGATGAGGACGAGACCAACGCCACTGGCAGACTGGTTTGTGGACCATCAATGTTTATCGTCCATACCTGATGAGCATCAAAGACTACCTCAGTCTCCAGGTCAATTTTTGAGTAATCGACATCTGATGGATTTGGAGGCTGCTCAGCAGAAGGTGTCTTAGTCGTCAACTCTGCGATGAAATCGGCCACTGCTTACCCTTTGATGGCCGGATGTGGTCGGTATTGGATATCGAACTCACCTAGCTCTATTGACCACTGTGCCAGGCGACTAGAGGGTATCTGGATTCTGATAGTTGGTCCGTCAGTACAACAATGGTGTGAGCTGGGAAGTAGGGGCCCAATCGTCTAGCCGAGATCATCAAGGCTAACGCCAACTGCTCTACACGAGGGTATTTGGATTCTGCTCCCCAAAATGCATGATTTATGTAGTAGATGGGCCTCTAAGCCCCTGCGTCTTCTCGAATGAGGGCCGAGCTAACTGATGTTTATCAGACGACCAAGTAGAGTAAGAGCTCCTCTCCAGATACTGCTTGAGAGAGCAGTGGGGGAGAGGTTAAGTATAGCTTGAGGTCGGCGAATGCTTGTTTGCAGGTCTCAGTCCAGTCGAATGCTTTCTTCAAGACACCGAAGAATTGTGTGCATCAGTCAGTTGCCTTTGAGATAAACTGGTTCAAGTCTGCTAACCGACCAGTTAGTTTTTGTACTTCTTTGGTTATTCTCTGGGACTGCATCTCCAGGATGGCTTTAATCTTCTCGGGGTTAGCCTCAATCCCACGCTTGCTGACCATAAACCCACGGAACTTGCCCCCCAACACACCGAATGCACATTTGGCTTGATTTAACTTCATATTAAAGTCGTGCAGTGCTTAGAAGGTTTCTTCGATGTCCGTGAGGTGGTTGGCAGCTTCTCTGCTCTTGGTCAAAATGTCATCGACATAGACCTCTACGATCTACCGATCTGCTTCTTGAAGATAAGATTGACCAGGCATTGGTAAGTTGCCCCAGCATTCTTGAGGCCGAATGACATGACTCGGTAGCAATAAATCCCTCGATCGGTGATGAAAGAGGTCTTTTCCTGGTCGACTTCATTCATCAAGATCTGGTTATAACCTGAAAAGACGTCCATGAAGCTAAAGAGTTCATGGCCACTGATGGAATCCACTAGCTGGTCAATCCGAGGGAGTGGGTAGCTGTCTTTTGGGCAGGTCTTGTTCAGGTCGGTGAAGTTAATGTACATCCCCCATTTGTCATTTGATTTTTTCACCAAGACTATATTGGCTAACCAATCAGCAGTCGTTCGACCTCGGCTGCTATAGTTTTGTTCCTCTCATTGGAAAAGATTCGTTATTTCTGCTTGACTGGCTTGTGGAGCCGATTAATACATAGGTGATGTGTGACCATCTCGGGGCTGATCCCAGTCATGTCTTCGTGTGTCCAGGCAAAGATAGATTGGTGCTTCTTCAAGAAATGGATCAGCCCGGCCTGTATGTCAGGTGGAAAGGCTGATTCGATCTGGACTTCCCTGTCTGGCCTGCTTTCATCTATGCTAACTTTGAGTAGATCTTCCACTGGTTCTCCTCTTCGGAAGAGCTCTTCATCTCGGACCTCGGCCGTATTGAGGGTCAGTGTCTCCTTCAGCTTGGGCCCTCTAAGAGAAGTATTGTAGCACTCTCGGGAAATGGTCTGGTCGGCTCTCAGTTCTTCTACTTCATGCTCGGTCGGGTACTTGAGCATGAGATGGTAGGTTGAAGTCACGGCTTTTAGCTGATTGAGGGTCGGCCTCCCTAGGATGGCATTGTAGGCCGAAGGATAATCTACCACTAAGAAGTTAACCATTTCAGTGTCTGCTTCGGGCTAGAGCCGATCGTAAGGGGCA